>OAMR01000041.1:2920475-2938105 GCA_900205405.1 Echinochloa crus-galli
TTTGCCATGCTTCTTTGGCATGCTTTTCTTTTTGCATAACCCATGTCCTGTCTCTTATACACATCTAGATGTGTATAAGAGACAGAAGCTCGGCGGCGTCGGACCCGGCGGTGGCGGCGCGGGAGCGAGCGGCGGGGGATCTTGGCGGCGTCGGACCCGGCGGCGGCGGGGCGAGGTCGCCACAGTGCATGGCCGCCGCTCCTCGCCGGCGGCGGAGGTAGAGGCAGGCGGGAGCCGGGAGGCGGAGGGCAGAGGATGCCGGTGGCCGATCTGTGGGGTGTGAGGGAGAAGATAAGGTTGATACATGGGCCCACTTCTATTTAAAATATAGAGAGTCTACTTTGAAGAGGCTGTTGGTTTACTCATATTTTTAGGTAGTAGATCTTAGCTAAATGACTCTTTAAATGAAAATATAGAGAATAGAATATAGAGAGGCTGTTGGAGTTGCTCTCAGAATTTGTACGGGGTCGGCCAAAGAAGGAAAAGAATCTTTCTTTTTCGAGTGTAGCGGTTACCGGGACTCCTCGGCGGCGCCGGCGCCGGCGGGGCCGTACAGGTCGAAGGGCGCCCAGAGCGCGTCGAGCGGGCACGGCCGCCCGGCGCCGAGCCGAGCCCACGGCTTGCCGGACCCGGACCAATGCAGCAGGCTCACCGGACCAGGGTGGAGGTCGCGGCAGCTGCCCAGGACATTGTCGCCGCCGAGGCCGTGCTGGTTCCACCGGTGCTCGATCGGTGCCACGTGCCCAGCGAACACCAGCAGGAAGGGCGGCAGCGAACCCAGCTCGTAGATGCGCCCAGGCGGCGACTTCTGTATCTCCATCCACCGCTCGATGCGCTGCGTGTAGCCCGCTTGCCGCCAGCGCTCGAGGTCGAGCACCATGACCCCCGTGTTGAAGTAGCACGGCCGCCGCCCCGCGAACGTCCCGGCGAACCGCTGGTCCGACCAGAACCGGGCCGTGAAGTACTTGGTAAAATTGGCGTGGCAGTACTCGGGCGCGCCGACGGTGCGGCCGCCGAGGTCGGTGCGCCAGAGCTTGGCGACGTCGTCGACGAGGACGAGGTCGGAGTCGAGGTAGATGACGCGGCGCACGCAGGGCTCGAGGAGGCCGGCGAGGTAGTTGCGCGCATAGTTGAGCGGCTGCTCCAGCGCCTGGCGCACCGACGTGGAGATGAGGCCCCGGACGCGGTCGGGGTCGAAGTAGTAGACCTTGAAGCGGAGCTGCGGGAAGACGGCGCGGACGAGGTCCCCGAGGCCCGGGTCGGAGACGAGGAAGTGGAAGAAGACGCTCTCGGGGCACCTGGCGTGCTGCACCACCGAGTGGACCGCCGCGACGGAGCCCCTGAGGTACTCCTCATCGAGCGTGATCGCGATGTGGACGAGCGAGGGGTCGCAGACATTGGCGGCGGTGCCGTTGCCCGCGCCGCAGTCGGCGGCATTGCGGAAGGGCGGGGCGCGGCGGAAGGCGATCCCCCTGGCGCCCCCCGCGATCTGGCCCGGGAAGCGGACGCTGCCGTCGAACTGCGAGGACCGGATGGCCTCGGCGGGCGGGAAGGACTGGAGCGACGGCGACAGCACCACCATCACCATGGCGGCGGAGAAGAAGCTGGAGAGGCGCGCCACCCACAGCATCGCGCTCCCCCGGCTCGGCCACCGCTCCCTCGCGCCGGGTCGCCCGCGTGGCGGCGGCTGCTGCTACTGCTTCGACCTCGACCGAGACCGCCCCAAGACGCCGTGCAGGCGAGGCGCGCGATGGCGTCCAGCGGCAGCGCGGCCGCACTGGACGGGAACAGAAGGGGAGCACGCACACAGGCAGCCGGCCGGCACCCCAGCCTCCTTGGACCTCAATTGGATCGCGCCGCGCTCTCCTGGCAGGTGGCGGATCGGCGCGTGGAGTGGGGGAGAAGCGAGCGGGAATCCATGCGAGGTCAGGCGAGGTAAATGGGGGTGGGTTGGGGAACAGAGCTGAGAGCTGAGCTGAGGATGCGGAGGCGGCAGCCACCAACCCACCGCGGCAGGCAAGCAGGCGATTTCCCCCTTTCGTCCGTCCGTCCCCCACGCCTGCCACCGCTCGGCTTTTCTCTCTCTCACTCCCTCTCGGCGCGGTGGCGTGACGGTGGCGGCTGCTGCGGTGGTGCTGCTGCAGCAGCTGCTTATTGTATCCGCCGCTCCAGTTTTGTTTAATTTCGCGCTGCGATTTCGGGGATTTGCGGTTTATCTCTCGCCCTCTTTTTCCGCGCTTTGAGAGAAGGGAGCGGAGCGGAGTGGGAGAGGAGGACTCGGAGGAGGAGGCAGCTGGCCACTGGCCTGGCTCGGCTCAGCTGGGCGGCAGCGGAAGAGGACGGCGAACCCAACTTTTTTGTTTTACCGCTGCTCCTTCCCTCTCTTTCCGACTTCAGTGGTCGTTTCGTGCTCGTGCCTATCGGTAACCAAATTTCGAATTTGAGTGATATCCCTGCGGTAGTTTCGAAATACTGTTCGCTTTAATTAAATATTTTTTCTCAGCTGTTTTAATAATTTAATTCATAATGGCAAGCCAATTAGGGAAGAGAGCTCAAAGCGTAATTGAAGAGAGAAATAAAGTTGACTTGATATTGTCGCTTAAATACTACCGTTTTTGTCAGTGTAATCGTGTATTTAAAGTTTAGTACTCACCAAATAGGTTTACAAGGCATGTTCTAAAAGATTGAACCAAGAGTACAGCATATGATGGGGTGTTAATTTAAAAATAATACTCGGAGAGGTTCAAGCTTGGCACATGGGACATGGCCCTCTCGATTCAACAGTAGTAAAATAACCACGTGCACGATGAACTCGCCTCCTTTTGGACTTGCTAATTCGCCTTTTTCTCTTTTTCTTTCTTTGTTTGTTTGTTATTTCGTGAATAGTGGGTACTCCGTAACAGAATTTCCATCTCGCGTTATATATCTATATGGGTTTTTAAAACTGATTTGCTCTGAGCCAACATGTTTTCTCAATTTATATAGCTTTATTTAATTCGTTGAGACAATTGGACAAGGTGTGGAATCGTACATTCGTACCATATGTTTACCGCTCAAAAGAAATCAGATTGTCTTATTCCTTCCTCCTCAGAATGTCTAACCATAACTTATCATTTTTTTTATTCAATGTTAGTGCCAAAGATATCCTACTCCAACTTTTGTTCCAATGTAGATTGGTAGAATGCAACATGATCATGATCAGAAACAAAATGAACAGTGCTGTGACATTCAAAATGATGCTAAAAAATCATATAACAATAATTGGTAACCAATGGAGACCAGGTATTAATAGAAGGCTACGTCTTTTTCTAGTACATATCATCATGTTTTGTGCATCTCAACTCGAAAACTCTTGAAATGGTTCAAAACCCAGTGCACTAAGATTGGTTTCCAAATAGTTGACACTTCCCGAATGCCAAAAATCATTTTCTGTCACAATAAAATATCTTCTTTTCCACGCATTAATGTTTAAGGTATTACATTCACTTTATGGAAGTGTTTTTATATTTTCGTGTTAGAAAACATGGAACACCTTAGCATGCATAGTACACTGGTTGCAGAATGGTCATAAATCTGAAAAGAAGGGAAATCATCATCAGGACTAATACTACTATCGGATGTTCAGGCAGGGCACATGCTGATCCTGATTCCCCAATAGTAAACTAAACACTGGCCGTGGGAAAACGAAGTCTTCATCATACCAGCGATGAAACAACTATGGTTGTCACAATCATTTCTGACAAAAACGGAAAAGAAATCAACAACGCTGCAATTATAAACCATTTGCCTTTCTAACCTTCTGGCCCTCACCCTAGAAAACGATACCCCATCTATCTTCCGTGGACCGTTGACTTCCAGCCGCCGGCGGAACGCTCACGTCGGGTCGGGATAGATAGCATTGCCGTTTCAAAAATTCAGAAGGGATTAGCCTGTGGCGAGGCGAGGCGAGCCGCGAGCTGAACCAGCTAACAGCCAGGCTGCGATTTGTCCGCCTTCACGTCGGGTTTACGTGGTGCGCGTGCGGCGTGCGTGCAAGGCGCAGCAGCGAAGCCAATGGAAAGAGAAAGAGGAAGACGGCGGCCAGGCCGCAGGGACCAGGGACACGACGAGCCAACGACCAACGAGTTCGGCGGTGGCGTTGGTCACTTGGTCCACGTTGCCTCGGTCTCCAAGTTTTAGCCGTTGGCGGGGCGGGAGGCACCCGTGTCGCTGCCAGAGGAGCCCCACCTCCTGACACCTCGCTGCCGCCTGCCCGGCCGGCGATAGATGACGCCCGCGGGCGGCGCCAGGCTGTGAGCACGGGCGGGAGGGCCCGCCGCCGGGCCCGCCAAGGCTGGCGACCGTGAGCCGTGGCGCGCTGACGCTGACACGTCTCGGCGAGCCCGCGCGCACCCGGCCGGGCCGGGGCGCCTCGTGTCCCCGTCCGTCGTCGCGTCGCGGCGCGCCCTCCTCGCCGCGACGACGTGCTGAATTGTCTGCGCCCCGCCTGACGTGTGCCGCCGCGATTTTTGCAGGCCCTTTCTCTCCACTGGTCCGGGCCGGATGGATTGGGGCAGGGATCGAGAATACTCGGAGGGCAGGCAGCAGGCTACTGCATAACAGCTGGCCTCGACAGAGTTGCCATCGTGACACGTAGGATGTTAGAACTAGGAGGGTGAATTTGGAAGTATGACGTTACTTCGTAATCATTGTACCACTGTAGCATTTCGTTTGTATTTATGAAAAATTGTCCAAAAATTGATTAATTAGGCTCAAAATGTTCGTCTCGCAGAGCACAACAAAACTGTGTAATTAGTTTTTAATTTCTTCTACATTTAATACTCCATACATGTTATGACATTTTGATGTGACGGGGAATCTTCTTTTTGCATAGTAAATTTGGGAGTAGAATTTAGGATCTAAAGCCGTACACGCGTGTCCTGTTTGGAAAGAGCCTCGTCTTCGGCAAATGGAAGACAAGACAACGGGATGAGCTGCTAGTTTTTCATTTTCAGAGCCTGCGCAAACAAAAAAATGGTAGACCCATGATTGATTGTCATACATACGGGTATCAATTCCAGAGAACAAACAAACAGCCTTATCCGTTTTGGCTGATGAGCCTATCTACAACTAATCGGCCGTGACTTGACTTGCTGCCTTGTTGGCTTCGTACACAGTTTCAGTTCCTTCACATCAGAGGGGGAGGGGAGAAGAAAATTCAGTTCGTAGCCAAGTGCCCAAGTGCAAGAGCGAGTACGGCAGGAGCTCCATGTGACGCCTCGCGGCAGCAGCGCTTACTCCGTCTAGTTGGTGAGGATGATTGAGCTGAACTGTTCAGCTCCGAACAAGGCGCTTGACTTTTTTCGAGGTTAACATGGCAAATTGCAAGCCTGAATATGATCATGCTCGTTCCACCTGCTGATGATTGGGCTGGAAAGGCTGGTTGCGTTTAGCTCGGAATGTCCAGGAATAAAGCAACCGGTGGAGCACATGGCGAGTTCGTGGAGGCAAAGGCAGGTATTATCCTTTAGCCGAGCCCGCTCCAGTCTTCTAGAGTGACAGCAGCTTAACTTTGCCGAGCTGCCAAAACATATTCCATTAAGTTTCCTGATGCTGCCCAGGCAACAGCTAAGGGACCGACTGAATTTTTTCTTTTTTTGAAGGCTTGGACCGACTGAATTTTGCTATGGCATTTGCAGCATCCTGCTGTCAGGCCGGTACTCCTATGTAACTGGATCACGTGGGAACTTAGCTTCACGGAGACAAAGACGCAGAATCCCGATCATCGTGTGCGGTGAATGCTACGTTTGTTCAGCTTCCTCGTTTTTTTAGGTGTTGTCCAGCTTTTTCGTGTGACGGGAGGGAAGAAAGGCTTTTTATCCGTAGGCTGGGGGGCCGAAGCATTGTTTGCACAAGCAAGGCATTCGGTCCTTGAAGTTTTATCGAGCAATCCGCTAGAATTAGTTATTATTAGTGACACGAAATTCATGGGCATCTTGCTTTCTTCTCCATGTAGGCAAGAAAAATGGTTGAAGTGATCACGAAGGCCCAACACAAAATGGACTTGCCTACGATGGGCCTGGTCCAGTTAGTCTATGGGCCATGGCCCGTCTGCTAACCGCTTTCTTTCAATGCCTCAGACCAACGATGAAGAAATTTCCAGGTCACAGGGAAATGAACGGGGAGTCGGGGAATCCTTATACTATTGAAAACGACAAATATTCATGTTGATCAAAATTTTCATAGATTTTGTGTCCATCTTCATAATTCTGGTCTCAGTGTCATAGTACGTTTGAAGAGTTGGAGTACCTTTTCTCTGTTGCCTCAAAGCTTGGAACTGCAGAATTTATGGATTGTTTAAATACCAGATGGCTGGGAGTAATATTGTGGTTGCATTTGTGATCTTGAATAGTAGCCATTTGCTGGGAACAATTTTTCATAGATTTCTGTCCATCTTCACAATTTTGATCTCAGTGTCATAGTACGTTTGAAGATTTGGAGTACCTTTTCTCTGTTGCCTCAAAGCTTGGAACTGCAGAATTTATGGATTGTTTAAATACCAGATGGCTGGGAGTAATATTGTGGTTGCATTTGTGATCTTGAATATGGTCGCCATTTGCTGGGAACAATTTGGGTATGTGGCGCTAGCAGTATCTTGACACTGTCACACCTTGGCTAATATAAACATATAGGATATGGTTTGCTTCTTCTGATCCTAAGTGTCAGGCATTAGTCTTCTTGCTGAGTTTTTTTTTCAGAATCAATTCCTTGTTAAAAATTTTATTCGGTTCTCCTGGACTTGGAAAGTGTGAGGCATTACTAGTGTTAGTGCTTGATATATGTTTCTCATGCTGATTATTTGATGATACAGTATCTTGGTTCTTGAAAGTTGAATTGTGCATCAGACATGCTATCAGAACGGAACATCATCATGGGTGGAATTGCTTCAGGTGATAGAAAACTTAGATGTTATCGATGACTATATTTATGAATTTTGTTTAATTTGGAAGGGGTGCCCACTTTGTTATTTTTATTATTCACACACAGTCCTGTTTTCACTGCGGTGATAAGTTTGACTAAGGCCAAGATGGCAAAATGTTCAGAAATGGTTGGAGAGTTTGTTTCAGAGAGGCAAAGTCACTGAAGGAGTTAGAAGCTGAATTTCGCATTGTTTCTGAATGCCGAAGTGATAGTGAGTTAAAATTTGCACCTCTGAATACCGCAGTGATAGTTTGTCAAAATTTGCATCTCTTAATGCCGCAGGATTGGAATTGATGAACAGAGCTGCCTTCTTTGCTAAACTGCATGCTGTGGGTAATTTCTATGTTAAGTTTCTTCTAGGTTTCTGGACTGGAATCATCACAAACAAACCATAGCAGTATATATCATGCTCCATATCCATATCAAGCCATCTTACATCACTAGCACATTTTAGAACGACCACACAGTCATGACCCAAAACAGCCACATCAAATTCAGAACCAAACTTCCGGTTCATAGTTCTCAGAGAGAAGCTCCCGAATCATAGAAGATCTTCAGATGCACTATTAGATCAATTGCCTGAATCATGGAGAGGAAAAACAGAATGGTAGGACAGGAAACATGCATGTAGGAAATGTATCAGAACACCATAGATGCTCGCTTATAGAAAATGTAATCAAGATCAATGGGGAACAACAGACACGCTCTACAGCCAGCCTACTCAACAGCATTACAGCAGCATATCTGCCTTTCACATTCATGTCGAAGAATTAAGCAAACATCCAACATACAGAGTATCAGGGATAGAGAAATATGAACATCTGACCATGATTATCCCTACTACCTTCAGAGAGTGGCAAAGCAAAGCTAGTTGATTCAAGCTTCATCTACAGATGTTAAAAAAATGCAACCATCAGCACGGACTAGAGCCCCAGGAAGAATGGCGGTTCAATAACACCAGGCTTGTGCTCAAAGATTGCATGAGGAAGAAGGGTCTCCTTCAGGAAATGCCTAACCCACGGTGTCTCCTCACGAAACTGAAACTTGTGAAGCAAATTCCCATTCCTGTCACAGTGCAATACCAGCCTGTTCGAGCACTCGATCAGCACATCCCCTTCTGGTGAGACAACCTGTGGAAACCAGTCTTGGTACTGCAAAGCTTGGATCAGCGCCGCTGGCAATCTAATATGGTATATCTGGTTCCAAATCTGATTGCGGTAATCATCCAGACGCCAGAGATCTAGCATCCCTATGTTCCTCCTGGAGACGGACATGGCGAGCTTGCGATCCATTTCGAGCAGTTGCATGTTTGCGTTTCTCACGGGAAATCTCATCCAGCTGAACACCTCGGCCTCCGTGTCGAACACTAGCACCTTGTATCCTTGGCGCTCCTGAGGCGGCCAGTGCAAGTTGCAGCCGAGCTGGAGGGGCGGGTAGAGCGAGGGAGGATCCAGCCCAATGTCCAACCCCACGTCCTCGGTCGCCGCCGGCGAGATGGGGCACCCGATTCCCCTGGGCCTCATATCGCCCACCTTGAGAACGAAGTAGCAAGTCGAGACCGCCTCGTCGTCTTTGCCTACGTGGTAAAGCACGCGGTACTCGCCGGAAGAGACGTGGTCGTAGAGCCCGACCACGTCGACGTAGATGAGGTAGTCCGGGAGGCCAGCCCACTGGCGCGTGGCGGGGTTGCAGACGTACCAGATGTTGATGAAGGAGACGAGGAGGAGGCCGTCGATGGAGGCGTGGACCTTGAGCCGGGGATGGCCGAGGCCGTCGTCTTCCTCGTCGTAGCGGATTTGGTCCTTGCTGAAGGCGTAGATGGGGGGAGCGTCGGTGCCGTCGGCGTTGTCGGCGTATTCGTAGTACTCGTTGTCGGTGAACCGGAGGACGGAGCTCAGCGTGGCGGAGCGGAGGTCGAGGGCCTCGACGCAGTAGTCCCTGAGCTGGATGGAGCGGTCGGGGCAGCCGTCGTGGCCGAAGCAGAGGAGCGGCCGCGGCGGCTGGAGGAGTTGGAGGAGGGCGAGGAGGGGGCGGTAGGACGTGACCTCGCGCAAGCCCTTGCAGGCCGCACGGAGGCGGAGGATCGACCTCGCCGGAAGGCGGCGGAAGATCTCGATGACGACGTGCGGGGGAGAGTCGTGGAAGAAGCGGACGACGTCGGCCTGCCGCGGTTCCGGTTCCGGCGCCGGCTCCGCCATTCTCGGGTCCTTCTCTCCGCGCCGGGTGGTAGGGTGCCAACTGCTCCACCGGCACCAGCGACTCCTTCCTGCGAAACGCAAACGCGGGGGAGGGGTTAACCGCACGGCCGGCGACGCTGCGCTGCGCGATTCGAACACGCACACAAGGGTCCGCTACGACGAGGAAGACGACGGCCTCGGCCATCCCCGGCTCAAGGTCCACGCCTCCATCGACGGCCTCCTCCTCGTCTCCTTCATCAACATCTGGTACGTCTGCAACCCCGCCACGCGCCAGTGGGCTGGCCTCCCGGACTACCTCATCTACGTCGACGTGATCGGGCTCTACGACCACATCTCTTCCGGCGAGTACCGCGTGCTTTACCCGTAGGCAAAGACGACGAGGCGGTCTCGACTTGCTACTTCATTCTCAAGGTGGGCATATGAGGCCCAGGGGAATCGGGTGCCCCATCTCGCCGGCGGCGCGACCCGGGACGTGGGGTTGACATTGGGCTGGATCCTCCCTCGCTCTACCCGCCCCTCCAGCTCGGCTGCAACTTGCACTGGCCGCCTCAGGGGAGGCCAGCCCACTGGCGCGTGGCGGGGTTGCAGACGTACCAGATGTTGATGAAGGAGACGAGGAGGAGGCCGTCGATGGAGGCGTGGACCTTGAGCCGGGGATGGCCGAGGCCGTCGTCTTCCTCGTCGTAGCGGATTTGGTCCTTGCTGAAGGCGTAGATGGGGGGAGCGTCGGTGCCGTCGGCGTTGTCGGCGTATTCGTAGTACTCGTTGTCGGTGAACCGGAGGACGGAGCTCAGCGTGGCGGAGCGGAGGTCGAGGGCCTCGACGCAGTAGTCCCTGAGCTGGATGGAGCGGTCGGGGCAGCCGTCGTGGCCGAAGCAGAGGAGCGGCCGCGGCGGCTGGAGGAGTTGGAGGAGGGCGAGGAGGGGGCGGTAGGACGTGACCTCGCGCAAGCCCTTGCAGACCGCGCGGAGGCGGAGGATCGACCTCGCAGGAAGGCGGCGGAAGATCTCGATGACGACGTGCGGGGGAGAGTCGTGGAAGAAGCGGACGACGTCGGCCTGCCGCGGTTCCGGTTCCGGCGCCGGCTCCGCCATTCTCGGGTCCTTCTCTCCGCGCCGGGTGGTAGGGTGCCAACTGCTCCTCCAGCACCAGCGACTCCTTCCTGCGAAACGCAAATGCGGCGGAGGGGTTAACCGCACGGCCGGCGACGCTACGCTGCGCTGCGCGATTCGAACACGCACACAAGGGTGATCGATCGGTACGAAATCGAGATCCCGATCGGCAAAGACGCAGAAGAAGGACGAACTGGATGGGGTGGGTGATTCGAGAACTCACCTCTTCTCGCTGCTCTGCTCCGCGTCTGCTTCTGCCTCCCACCGTTTGGATTTCCACCCCTGGCCGCTGCGCCAAAACCCACAAGATGAACTCGCGAGGCGGCCAGGAAGGGGGTGGGTTAGTTATACACCTCGCGTTTGACAGCTGTCACCGGCGTGGATTGCACGGTGGGCCTGAGCCTGGGCCTGGACGGACTCGGCCGAACCGCACAGTGGGCCTGCGTTTTTTGACTGAAGCCCATGAAAATTGGTCGGTTTCTGTGTTGGGCTCTTTTTTCTTGGGGTAACCGCTGAGGATTAGGAATTCTGTTAAATTATATAAGTAATTGTTGAACCGAGCATATCCTCATATCCTTATACTAATATTAATCTGGGAGAACTAGATTTTTTTGAAAAATAAAATTAGACGCAAAAACTCACGTATACACACCCAGCTCTATAAATATACACACTACCTCTATGAGCTAGATTTATGCCACCGTGACAATTATAATTTTAATATTAAATATCACTTTTGTATTATTTAGACCTATGCCATCACTGAATAAAATTTGCTCATTTATGTCATTGCCATACCACTTCCATTGGCATGAGCAAGTTGTGTATCTAAAAATAGGTTGCGCATATATAACACCGACCCCCTTATCTTTCATCTTTATTAAGGCAATGCCTTTTTTTTAGGAAAAAACGTAGGCAATCCACATAGTTTTTGTGATATAACTAGATACTGTATGTATTTTGCAGCACGTGACAACGTCTATATGACATGTCACATTCTTCACCAGTCATGTCCGTAAACGGGTAGGGGCATAAAACTCGAACGTGTTTGAAAGAGGTGCAGTCGTACAGAGCCTGGCATTGCTGATTTGCTGCCATAGATCACGACCTGAGCGGCTGGACATGAAGACGTGATTTGTCTCTCGCCAAAAAAAATTCGTAATTAGTTTCCATAACTCGATCACGGCCAGGTGGGGGAGTATTAGGGCTGCTCCTGGACACGTACGGTTCCGTTTCAAATTACTATTCGTTGTTGACTTTTTTTTTACTTTGACCATTCGTCTTATTCAAAAAATTTCACAAGTATCATTTATTTTGTATATGACTTGCTTTATCATCGTATATATTTTAAATATAACATGTTGGACTTAAAAAAAATCAACAACAAATAGTAATTTGGAACGGAGATAGTACTTTCTTGTTTTAAATTATTATATAGATGTTTTAACCTTTCCAGATGATTATCTTGTCGAGAGCAATAAAAATACATTAGCTAAGATTCTGAGAACATCCAGGACCTGGGGGCGTGTAGATTCTGAAAAGAAATAATAGAAGTTTCAATCCAGCAATAGTAACTCAATAAGCAATATTTAAATGCTTTTGAGAGTTAAAAGTAAGTATAGATCCGGACACATAAACCAGTTTAGTTTGATGTTTGGATGCCAATTAGAAACATTAGACATAGATTAATTGCCAATTAATTAAATAAGTTATAGCTATTGATTCTACGCACCAATTAGCCTCTGACTTGTGTCATCTTCCTAATTAGTTCATATACTTATTAGTCCCTTAAATATGTATCTATACATTAAAAAACATTGGTATCCAAGACTTATCAGGTAATTTTTTTTTGATGAAACAGGAGGGGTTTCCCCCTACCGATTAATATATTAAGCAAAATAAAAGATTACAAAGTGTTATGTACCAGCATGAAAGAAAGAGGAAAGGAATTACAACAAAGACTCAATCCATTGTTCTATAGAGGGAAATATCTTCGTTTTGCCCCAAGTAATTTTTTTCGAAAGCCTAATGAAGTAATCAGAGCAAGCTAGAGTCCTAGAAACAAATCCATTTGCGTTTTGAAGTAATCTGGTAAGTTTGTCTAGAAGCTACCTTATCAAAGATAGGCAATCAGCAGTTTCTACAGGGCCGCTCGAAGAAGCAGCATGGCGAGGGAAACCATTTAAGGTGTGCACGCGGAATGAAAATTGCAATGATGACCTTCGAAGACTTCCAACGACAAAGTTGGTAGCACCGTTACGGTAACCTTGGGTAGTCTTAGGTCGAGATGATAAGGTTATTCCTTGATGGCGGGCACATGTGACTAAGGCCAGTCTCAATAGAGTTTCATATAAAGTTTCATGACATTAAATATATTGATGTGGTATAAGAGAGAACCAAGATTTTTATAGCACGTGCGAGGAGTTTTATCATTATGAAACTTTTTTGACTCAGTTATCCGGTACTCCTCTCTTTCAAAATTATACGAATCTTAAAGCAAACTAGTAATTAATGAACTACTCTTATTCATTGTTTTCTTCTGGGTCCCGTTTGGGCCTGGCTCTGCCCATGCCCATTCCATAGGCAGGTGACATCCCTTTGTTCGGATCCGCTTTCACCGCTCAAACAACTTCTTTTCCGCGAATCATCCATCGAGCGGCGGCGCCGGCGCTCCGATTTTTCCGCGATAACCATCTCCATGGGGGCGAGGCCTCTCCCGCCTCCCTGCGCCTGTGCCAACAATTAAGCCCCGCTCCTATCCATCAGATCAAATACCAACTTATATAGGGCGGTGGCGATGCTCGGCACTTCGGCAGCAAGCCCACCTTGGCACCTTGTGTGAGGACTCGACCAAATTACCCTCATTTAATCGAGTTATCATCCATTGATCAACCCAATTAAAGGAGAATAACCCCGGTAATCCCTCCGCATCTCTACCACGGGTCACAAACACTAAGCGCCCGAAGTTCTCGTTCATCTAGTTGTGACAAGAAAAGATGAGTTAGTGAACAAATTATAAGAATTAAGGTGCAGCTATAAGATAGAAATAGCTCTAAGATAGAAAAGAGATACATATCATATATAAGCAATATATCCTTAGGGAATCAAAATTTTACAAGCAAATTATTTTAGGTGATCACCAAATTAATTTCTAACGTGCCTCATATGATTTTTAAGCGACAACCATGCATGGAAATGCCAGCCAGCTCTGATGCCATGTTTAAGAATTTTGGGTTGTTACACCTTGCATCTGCGAGGATTGAGTCCACCCGACCACATCGCTGCTACATTGGTTTATGCTGATATGTGGTCCTATTCGCTGACGAAATTGAGAGTAGTGTACGTATGAGGTCAAGTTTAACAAACGATCCACACAACTCTTCTACTGATATATTGCTCCCATGTTACATTGCATTATATCCATCTTAAATACCGAAACTTGGGTGCTTCCCTCGCATTATATCCAGCCATATTTCTGTCTGTTGTGGCATTGTTATGGGAGTACATAGTTCAAATTACGCAATGGACATGGGTTTGGAATTATGTCGACTGATTTACGCATGAACACTATAGCAGAGAACACGTTCTCACGCAAGGCATGCACTAGAGCACACACAATCTAATACAGATAGCGAGAGCAGACTAGACAGCTGAACACTTGCTTGCATGCATAGGTGTATCTAACTTTGGGCACCTCTCAGTGAGGTACTTCTCTTCTTATCTTTATTCAAAAGCACATACAGGATTGCAACTACCCTGCCTGCCATTCTTTACTAGATGTTCATACATATTCTTTACTAGATGTTCATACATACGAGTCCCTTGTGCAGTGTGCACACCTAGTGCGCGTTTGATCATGCATGATGCATGCATGCAGCACAGTTTCTTACTAAACGCTAGTCCTTCGTCGTTCCCGCATACTACTGCACACATATGTGAATGCTTAACGCTAGTTCAGTCCAATTTGACATTTGTGTTGCTCAAGAATATAAATTAATCTCCAACGGCATCAGTTAGTCTAGATGCACACCAACAGGATTAAAAACCGATCTCCCACTTTAGATCAAAGCAGTGTGCTCTTGCATCTCGACGCCAAAATGCTGGCGCCGCGCGGCCCGCGCCGAGACTGCAGATCACAGAGAGCTGACAGTCCCATACAGCTTGACAGTCGGGGAGGATGAGCATCTCGCGGGCTATAAACCGCAGCAGACCGCGGTGGTCGGCACTCGGCACCCTGCCGGTGAGCATTTCCGGTGACGCGCATTCGAAGAACAGAACGGGACAAGAAAAACAGACCCGTCGTTTTGCTCTCGTCGCATATGGCTCGCGAAAAGGGCGAAGAAAGGCGAGAACCGGAAGGATGCAATGGATAGGGAGAGCTGACTTGGGTATGAGCTGGACACGGGCTGCACGAGGGCAGGGCCGGACCCAGACGAAACCCAGATAAAAAATAAGTAATTAATTACTTGTTTACTTTAAGATTCGTGCAACTTTTTAAAATAGGAGCACTGGAGCATTTCCCTCAAAATATTCATCTCACAAAGTACAACAAAAATGTGTAATTAATTTTTTAATTTCATCTACATTTAATATTTCATGCATGTACCGATATTTTGATGTGATGATAATTTTATTTTTTATATAGTTAAATTTACGAAGGCTTTCTCTGTCTTCTCGCTCGTGCATATCAGGTGGTCGGCCAACACAGCTGCATATTTATGTGCCAAATTTGCTTCTCACGATGAAGGTAGTCAGGTCTGGGTTCAGGAACCCCCTAGCTTCTTATTGCGGTCAGATTGTAATGACGTTGTTTGATCAATAAAGAAGCTATGTCTAAAAAAAAATCCTCCAATGACGAGAAGATCCCACATGAGGAGAGAGCTCTGCACCCGGCAGCGTGTTCAGCGTTCGGCCGCCTCCTCCGGTTCGGCGCTTCTCACGTCGCGCCTTGCGGGTCCCACCTACATCCGGGAACCAGGCATATGCCAAACTGACAGTACACTGCCCTCCCAGGCTTTTACAGATGGCGTTCTCCCTTCGCCAAGAAAGAAAATTCCGTTTTGTCGTCTTGCAGGCTCCCCCCCAGCCTCTAGGATCTTTTCTTTTAAAAGAAAATGCGTTTGCACAGGAAAGTGTTATACCACAGTCGATTCGTATGAGTGAATTATAATTTTCATACAAACAAGCATTGTCCATGCAAATGATACATGTGAATACAGCATTATTAACAAAGAAAAAAAATGTTATTTGGCTTCTATTCCAACAAGTTCATAGACATGTAATTTTGGACCAAATGATGCTGCGCGACTTTTCATCAAATCGAATGTTAATAGCACCATGTACAATGTGCGTGCTATCTAGATATCAAAATAAGCTGAGGAAATGACAAGCAAATTTTGGATTAAAGGATGAATTAAAGAAATAGTCAATAAAAAATATTAGCAATCAGCAATGTGTTAGGAGATAAATCCCTGAAAAGGTGTAAAAGGTTTCTCAAAAACAGAAGGTGATATTAACTAGTACTATCTCTGTTCAAATTACTATTTGTTACAGTATTGATTTTTCTCATGTTTGATTATTTGTCTTATTTAAAAAATTATATAAATATCATTTATTTTATTTGTGACTTATTTTACCATCAAAGATACTACAAACATGACTTGTTTTCTCGTCCGTTTGGAGTAAATTTTTGAATAAAAAAATAGTCAAACATTGTTAGGAAAAATAAAACAGTACGCAAGTAGTGATTTAAAATGAATGTAGATAATGTATGTTTTTCCGTTAGCCCACCATGTCAAGGGGTAGTACGAACTACGTATACATTTTTGTGTAAACTTCTTGTGTTAAGCGCCTTAGAAAATTCTGGAAGGTGACTAAAAAAAGGGAAATTCTGGAAGGAATTTGTCCGGATGGACCCGGCTGTAGGTGACCAAGAGGTTCCGCCTGCCCCGCCTGGAGTAGGAGGAGTACTCCGTACGTAGTAGACAGATATTTTTACCCGAACAGAGCGCAGCACGCTGATTAAAAGACCCTGCCCTTTGCCCTCCCCTCCGCGATTCACGTGAAAAATTGGACGCGTGTCGAACCACCAGGGCGCAGGTAGTTTTGCAAAAAAGTCCTTCTATTTTCACATAATCAACCCGCAGTCCACATCCTCCGATTCGTACAGTAACCGCGTTCTAATATTTTGCATATATAACCTTGGTGTAAAATATATTTCCATGCAAAGAAGAGAAAATTTGGAATTCTGTAGTTCTTATCAAGACCTCCCTGGACAATATTTCGAAAACCCCCCGCCACCGGTCAAACCCTAGCCCCTCTCTTGCTCCTCCTCTCCTGCGCTCTCTCCCCGCGCCCCAACCCTACCAGGCGACATGAGGGGCGCAGCCGGCAAGGAGGAGCCACCGCCACCGCCGCTACCCCTGCGGCGACCCCACCTCTCATATTTCCTCTCTCCTCTCCTTCTCCTTTCCCTCCCATCCTACTCCTCCACCGTCACCGCCCCTGGTCGCGCCGCCGCCCTTTCCGGTACCGTCGCCGCCGCCCCGCCGCCGGATCCACCGCCCCTATAGCTGGATCTGCGATGCCGGCCTGCCATTGCGGCGGATCCGCGCCGACAGCTCGCCCTGGCGCGGCCCCGCGGCGGGATTCGCCTCCATCTCCGCTCCCTCCTCCTCCAGCGCCGGCGGCGGCGGGGGGCGCTTCTCTGCTGGCGGCGGCGGCAGGGGAGGCGGTCTATTTTCACATAATCAACCCGCAGTCCACATCCTCCGATTCGTACAGTAACCGCGTTCTAATATTTTGCATATATAACCTTGGTGTAAAATATATTTCCATGCAAAGAAGAGAAAATTTGGAATTCTGTATTCTTATCAAGACCTCCCTGGACAATATTTCGAAAACCCCCGCCACCGGTCAAACCCTAGCCCCTCTCTTGCTCCTCTCTCCTGCGCTCTCTCCCCGCGCCCAACCCTACCAGGCGACATGAGGGGCGCAGCCGGCAAGGAGGAGCCACCGCCACCGCCGCTACCCCTGCGGCGACCCCACCTCTCATATTCCTCTCTTCCTCTCCTTCTCCTTTCCCTCCCATCCTACTCCTCCACCGTCACCGCCCCTGGTCGCGCCGCCGCCCTTTCCGGTACCGTCGCCGCCGCCCCGCCGCCGGATCCACCGCCCCTATAGCTGGATCTGCGATGCCGGCCTGCCATTGCGGCGGATCCGCGCCGACAGCTCGCCCTGGCGCGGCCCCGCGGCGGGATTCGCCTCCATCTCCGCTCCCTCCTCCTCCAGCGCCGGCGGCGGCGGGGGGCGCTTCTCTGCTGGCGGCGGCGGCGGCGGCAGGGGAGGCGGCGGCGACTCC
>OAMR01000041.1:2939824-2987118 GCA_900205405.1 Echinochloa crus-galli
CAATGCTACTGATTCCTGCTATGGTTCCCATTGGTGATGCTGATGCGTCAGGTTATGATGCCTGTGTGCCTTGCTCTCATGCAGGGTATGTCGTGCGGTGGGTGCACTGCCAAGGTCAAGCGGATCCTCGAGAACCAGGTACATTGTGCTTGCATCTTCACACTTTTGAAGGCCAATTATGTGGGGGCGCTTCTCTGCGGGCGGCGGCGGCAGGGGAGGCGGGGACGACTCCGACGCCGGCGCTACAGCGGCCGCCGCAGCCGTGGCCGCTCTGGGTGAGGCCAAGCCAGCGGACGGCGGCCCCGACGCCATCGTGCTCCATGTCGGGGTAATAGCGCTCGTGCAATGCTACTGATTCCTGCTACAATTTGGTTCCCATTAGTGATGCTGATGCGTCAGGTTATGATGCCTGTGTGCCTTGCTCTCATGCAGGGTATGTCGTGCGGTGGGTGCGCTGCCAAGGTCAAGCGGATCGTCGAGAACCAGGAACATTGTGCTTGCATTTATACACATCTAGATGTGTATAAGAGACAGCTCTCCTCTCCTTCTCCTTTCCCTCCCATCCTACTCCTCCACCGTCACCGCCCCTGGTCGCGCCGCCGCCCTTTCCGGTACCGTCGCCGCCGCCCCGCCGCCGGATCCACCGCCCCTATAGCTGGATCTGCGATGCCGGCCTGCCATTGCGGCGGATCCGCGCCGACAGCTCGCCCTGGCGCGGCCCCGCGGCGGGATTCGCCTCCATCTCCGCTCCCTCCTCCTCCAGCGCCGGCGGCGGCGGGGGGCGCTTCTCTGCGGGCGGCGGCGGCAGGGGAGGCGGGGACGACTCCGACGCCGGCGCTACAGCGGCCGCCGCAGCCGTGGCCGCTCTGGGTGAGGCCAAGCCAGCGGACGGCGGCCCCGACGCCATCGTGCTCCATGTCGGGGTAATAGCGCTCGTGCAATGCTACTGATTCCTGCTACAATTTGGTTCCCATTAGTGATGCTGATGCGTCAGGTTATGATGCCTGTGTGCCTTGCTCTCATGCAGGGTATGTCGTGCGGTGGGTGCGCTGCCAAGGTCAAGCGGATCGTCGAGAACCAGGAACATTGTGCTTGCATCTTCGCACTTTTGAAGACCAATTATGTGCAACAGCTTGGCGGCAGCTTTGTGGTTGGATAGAATAGAAGCAGGATGACAGCTTGGTGCTTGCCTAGGTTACTCTAAACCTTTTGATTGCCAATATATATCAGCCGCAACGCCTAGGTTACTCTGAACCTTTTGAGTGCCAATATATATCATTTATGCAGGATATATATGCTAAGCTTGGACTTCAACAAGGATGGTTTTGTGCTTCTCTAAGCCATCCAACATCAATATAAAATTCACTAATATATCATAATTCCAGATCAAAGAAACTTCTGCTACATTGCAATGCTTGTGTGATGCTTACATTCTTGGACCAATGGTCCCTCTTATCTTGATCATGTTTAGTGATGATGCTAAATATATACTATTTCTGCCACTCTGTGTATCTTCAAGGTTTCCTTTCTCTTCTTTTGTGGATAAATGATAAGCTAGACTGCTGTATTTACAGGAACATTGCTCAACCTGCAAAGGTCTTTGATGAAAAGACCTGGTAGCCAGTGGGAAGAAGCAGCCACGGATATGATGACCTAGGCCTTCGTGCAGCTAATTATAGGAAGGTGGGACAAGTAATTTTATTTGGATCCTTCCTTTATTTGATCTGATGCCATAGATATTAACTGGCTGCATCTAAATCTGTTTCTGTGCCTGCAGTGAGCTTCTTGGATACAAGTGAGAAGGTAGGCATTTCTCCATTCTAGAGTTTGATCAGTATGTGTGTAATATGTTTCCTCCTTGGAATATACTATAGTACCAGCATGTTACTCCCTCTTTTTCTTGTCATTACTGATTCTCATGACCAGGGGAAACTCTAGCTCGACCCTATACAGGAAAGACAGCATAATTTATTCTACATTAGAAAACATCAATGTCATATATAGTAGTTGACTACCTAGGCAAAAGGATTAGCTCTGAAGGGCATATATAGTAGTTGACTATCTAGGAAAAAAGGTTTAGCTCTGAAGCTGAATCTCAACATAAGATACTCATAATTTTGTAACACAGCGAAGATGTTTTGTAAACTTTCACAGATGCTCATACGGAGTTACTCATCTGATTATCCAGATCAACAGGCAAGCAATCCAATCACTATTGCATAATATTTTGTATCTGTGATCTTTCTATGGCAAGGATATCATATTATTTTCTTGAAAACTCAGGCCATTCCAAATCTTTTCTCATATATTTACAGGCTTGTTGAACAAGCAAGGAAACATGGAGACATTTCATTAAACAAAAGCATACTATGCTATTAACAATAGTGATGGTTGTTTGTGTTGTCAACTGAGTACTCTTCTAAATTCGTATTTATGAATTTTGAAATCAATGACACACATTGGGTGGATAAAATCTCACCATGAGCATATTTAATCTTATATGGAGTAGCTTCAGAAAAGTAAGCAAACTTGTGGTTTGAATAGCAGATGATTGTGATGAATTGTTCTATTCAGGTGCAAGCAACTGGTGCATGCATTAACCCTTTGGATTGGGTCACACCCTCTGTATAGGTGAGATTCCACTCCCTACATATAGGTGTGCACCGTGATTCATCTCAAGGGGCCACAGAAGCTCACGTCTGCATTCTCAATACAAAGAAGAGCTGCTCTAATATATACCCATCAAGGCAAACTGAGTCACTCCATTATTTGGGAAACACTGGTTTTTCATGTTCCATATTAGATGATCAATAGCTGCTTAGAATTTGAATTTAATCTCAAATAGATAAGGTGCAAATAAGATATAGCTATGACAATTCACTATAGATCAGCAAGGATGTTTGGTAGCTATGCGTATTTGTTGCATGTAGATTTATGGTGCTCGAATGTGCTGTCATATGCTTCAAATGCCGAATAGACACCTGATGGATAGGATAGATTGGTAATCTGATTTGCTATAATATTGATGATTGAGATGCGGAACAGACACCTGATGAATATGATAGCTTGGTTCTTGGATGTGTTGTCATATTCATTATTCAGATGTTGGACATGCACTTGATGGCTAGGATAGTTTGGTTCGGATGTGCCATGATATTCATGATTCAAATGTCAGATAAACATCTATGTTGCCATGTTGATGATGTACTTCTACCCGATGTGATGATTCAGATGTGATGGTTTTAATGGTTTTGTGTTGAATCTATCTTAGATCATGCATGTAGTTGTCGACTTTTATTACTTTATGGTTACGCGTACCCCAATGCGCTAGCTGTTTGATCTGATCCTGTAGGCCTGCGCGCTCTGGCAACAACCGGTCGCCAAACAGAATTTCTGTAGAGTGGAGGGGTATGTTTGCGAAGCGGAATAAACTCCAGCGGCCGTTGCCAGTTTGCCACCCACGCCAGCAGCCCAGCGATGCCCTGCGCACCCCTTTGCCTCAATTCTTAAGCCTATCTTTGTTCGTGTGGTCATACGTGTCTCAGGAAATTGAATCAATAGATCTTGACATATTTATAGCTCGGATATATATAAAAAATGGCATACAAATAATATTGAAGTTGCTAGATAATTTGGTGTGTTGTGCCTCCATGCATGCTATGAGCGATCGAGAAAAGCTAATGCTCACGTCAGTATCTTTCGTGGATTTTCTTTTTTTTTTTGCAGTGATTCTTCAACAAGCAAATAGGGAAAAAAAGGCTTAACCGCTAAAGTAGGAAGGCAAAGCTTGGAGCTAGGGTGGGAGAGGACAAGGTTAAACACTGTGCAAAATCAACGAATGGGATCCAGCAGCCAGGGGCGGAGGCAGGACAAATTGCCACCGATGTCAGCCTTAATACAACTATATAGTAATTTGTAATTTATATGGTGCAAACGGCTAAATTCTACAAGACTAAAGTAGGACTAGCAGAAAGTTATTGATGTCAGTTGACATCAATGGTTACACGTAGCTCCGCCACTGCCAGCAGCCATCAACCAGCAGTGTTTTTCTCTCAGCAAAAACTAGCACCAGCCACCAGCCAACCGAAAAGGGTGAATGTGTCTCACAGAAACGAAACAAGCACTTCCAAATCGGGCGACCACGAATTAGCTGTACGATAAAAATTTCGAAATTGTTCGAAAGGCTTCTTATATAACAGTACTCTCATATTCTAATCGTCCACTCTCTCTAGTACTAACACATACTAAAGATACTTATCGGTAAACTTTTAGTTTTTATTACCATAAAATAGTTATAAGCTATTTAGGGTTATTCGAGCACTAGTTTTGTAAAACATTCGCGGACGATGGGTCGATCGAGTGGCTTATAGCAGAAATACAGGCGAAATGAGAAATGCACATTTAAATAAGCAATACACGGTTGGACTCGTGAGAGGCATGCACATGGCATAAACCAATATTTGTTCGGTTGTGATTTGAAAAGATTTGAGATCACCTATGCTCGCGTAGACAACAGGAAGAAAGGATAAAAACGGATACAAGTGCCGGTGTACGTTTCAAAAAAAAAGTGCCGGTGTGGTAGTGTTGGAGTTAAGGCCGTGTTTGTTGGGTTTTTTTTTGAATTTGAGAGTATGATGTCACATCATAATCATAGCGTCACTATAGCATTTCGTTTATATGTGCGAAAAATTGTCCAAAAATTTATTAATTAGGCTCAAAATGTTCGTCTCGCAGAGTACAACAAAACTGTGTAATTAGTTTATGATTTTATCTACAATTAGTACTCCATACATGTTATGACATTTTGATTTGATGTGAATCTTCTTTTTTATAGTAAATTTGGAAGTAAAAATTCTGGATCTAAACATAGCCTAAAAATCCTGAAAGAACCACCCGTCAATCAGTCGTGGTAAAGCATCTGTCAAGTAGCATGGCAGCCTTTCCGTTGGAACAACTGTAACAATCCCAAGACTAACCAACGACACCTTTTTACTCAAATTCCATCCTAAATCCCACTATATAAAAAAAATTCAGTCACATCAAAATATCGGCGGCACATGCATAAAGTCCTAAATATAGATCAACAAAAACTAATTATACAATTTTATTGTATTTTGCGAGACAAATATTTTGAGTCTAATTAATCAATATTTAGATAATTATTCACAAATACAAACGAAATGCTATAGAACGTAATGATTACAAACTCTCAATTTTAGCCCTAGTACAAAAAACCGGACGGTTCACCGGTTGAACCGGAAAAACCGTGAACCGGTGGCTGGATCGGCCCGGTTCAATTAAAAGACCGGTCATGCAGTTGGACCGGTGCGAATTGGTCGAACCGACCGGTTTTGTATCGAACCAGTGAACCAATGAACCGGTTTTTTCATGAACCATTGATCGATTTGATGTTTCGATATTGGTTTCTAATTTTAAACAATAGACTATTATAGTATAATTATGTTATACCGTCTATTATGTTATATGTGTATCTTTTGATTATAAAACTTGTATATTATTTATATAAATTATGTGAAATAAATATTATATTAATAAATAATGAACCACTAGTTCGACCAGTGAACCACTGGTTGGACCGATGAACTAGTGAACCAGTAGCCTGACCGGTTTGATCTCCGGTCCGGCTTTTCCTACTTTGTTTTTAGCACACCAAAGTTGGGAACTACTCACTCTGTCCCTTTTTATCTGTCGTCGTTGGTTTCCGTGCCACGATTTAGATTCGATTTGTAGAAAATATGTGCAATATTTTAATCTCCAAAAAAGTTTGTTAAAAACTAGATTCAAATATCTATCTAATGACGTTTATTATGTACTATAAATATTAATGTATATTTTTTTATATTTAGTCAAAGTTGTTTCTCGGAAACCGTAAACGACTGATAAAAAGGGATGGAGCGAGTAGGCGTCGTCATGTTTTGCTGCCTCCGTTCGCCGACACGTGGGTTCGGCACAGGACATACCCCACATGTCAATTGGCACGTATTAGTCCGCGAACTTTTGTAATGCCTTGATTAGTACTAAATTTGGTGTATCAAATTTGGGAGTTTGGGGTCTCTTCGTAATCATTGTGCCACTCCAGCATTTCGTTTGTATGTGCGAAAAAGTTCAAAAGTTGATTAATTAGGCTCACAATGTTCGTAGAGTACAACAAAGCTGTGCGATTAGTATTTTATTTCATTTATATTTAGTACTCCATGTATGTTATGATATTTTGATGTGATGGAGAATCTTTTTTTTGCATAATGAATTTGGGAGTTGCTTTTTAGGATTAAACAAAGCCTAAGTAATGGAATTTGTTTTGCTGCGTACATGACGAAAATGATATTCCCTTATCCTAAAAGAAAGAAAATATTGACTAGATCCACCATGCTTTTCCTCTTATTTTTCACAACTATTTACGTCAAAGGGAATAAATATAATTTGAATACCTAAAGGCCAAATTGTTCACTAAATAAAATTTCTGAATGTTAAGGGCCACGAGCATGGTACAACCTAGTTATTCTAGAAAATATATCAGATGCTTTGTCCTTTTATTATAGCAGGACATGGTGATGTATTTGGTGACATGGATAGTTGCTTGTAGACTAAACGGCGAATGAAAAAACTAGTCAGTTGAAATACTGCAGCGATCAAATACTGCAGTGTAAGTGAAGAGAAATCCGAAGAAAGGTGTTATACGTGTGCGCAGGCTTTTATTTTGTCTGCCCAGCAAAAAATACAACTGTGTGGGACGGAGAGATTAGGCAAAGAACGGCAAGAGCCTCGGAAGATTCTGGAAGCAATAGTACTCCGTAGATATTTTTACAGCAGCGTACAGTACCTAGCTGTTTGATCTGATCCTGTTCCAGGCCGCGACTGGCTGGCGTGTTTGCCCAACGCAGCGAATTTTAGTAGACTACAGGGGGCTGTATGCGAGAGGACACCATTATAAAGACGGAGGCCCATATGGCGTTGCCACTCACGTCGCTCCGCCAGCCCCAGAGCACCTCCTTTCCCAACAAACTGCCTGCGCTTCCAAAAAGTGAGACGAGAGCGTTAGCCATGGCAGGAGGAAGGCCCGGGAGGACCAAGGCTTCCCCTGAAGCTAAGATGACGGTGAGTGTGAAGTCCGCGAGGGGGAAGAAGAAAAGGAGGGTCCCAAGGGCGTGTGCTCTCGCCGCCGGCAGCTTCAACAACATTGCCTCCCCGCGCAAGTTCGAGGGTGTCGTTCAAGACGACGGAAGCGTCAAGGACTCGCTCGTGAAGGGAGAACCTCTCAAGGCATCTGCCGACAAGTTCGCCGCACTGATGAGACTTGGAGGCGGCAGAAGTGGAAGCCTAGGCGCGCGGCGGCGTGCAAGAGTAGGGCGGGGTCGGGGTGAGCACCCGACCGCTCTGGAGGACAAACGTGCTTGTTTGAGTTTTTTGTTTTTTCTTTTTCCAAATTCCAATTGGGTCATGAACTTCGAACTCCCGGAGAGGAGGTGTATCTGAGTTTGTTTCATGATGATGCAATCGAGCTTTTGCTCTTCAACTATAATATATGTAGGTTGATAGTCACATGATATGCAGGTGGATAGTAATTAAGTTGATAGGCAAAAAGAAAATCGATAGTACGAAATATTTACCATGTTATTTTCGGTGTTCAAGAAGTCAAATGCATCCATATTAGTTAACTAAATGTATAATAGTTAAGTTTTTTATATAATAAATATCATAACTTAATTTATTGTTAGCATCTTTATCGTCACGTATCAACTTTATCTAGCCCACACGAAGATCAACACGTATAAACGGATCAACACACGTATGTATGTGGACGTATGGTCACATAGGGGATAACCAACGCTACCGGGCCATCACCAAAGCGTGGGCTAACAAAGTATGCTAGGCCAATCTACGTATGATCGTAACGTAGCATGTCGGATCTTCATTAAAATAGGCCAGGGGTTGAGGAAAGTACAGGGCCTGCTGGGCCTGCCCAATGTCGCGCCGGTCGTGCAATAGGTCGCTCGCGCGACCGGTCGTCGGATAGAGTTAACGCAGAAAAAGAAGAGAAGGGGATAGGGTCACGGGGTCGCATGTAGCGCGATGGGTTACCCCACTCCAAATTTAAAATAAAGCCCATTAAGATTAGAGGGGTAAACTGTATATTAGTCTCGTATGCCGTATTGCTAATTGATGAGGTTATAGAGAATTTTTCTTAATATAAATACAGACCACCCCATGTATGAAACAGACACAACATAAACTATTTTATGAAGATGTCCCTAGGTCTTTAATATAGTCTACACAAGTTAGATTTTGTCTCTTTTCTGTAATTTTCTATTTCTATTGCACCGCCCATTGTAGTATACACATACTCCGTACACATCTTCGTTGTGTCGACGTGCCACCATGGCTGGTTCTCCGTCCGAGTCAGGTGCCGTGGCGTACTGTCGTCCGCTGCGCTCCGTCTGCACCACCATTGTTGTGCACCTTGCACCATTTGTCGGTTTCCGCATCTGCACTCGCCTGGTACGTGCATCATGATCTAATTTGCTTTACTTCGTAATTATGATGATTAATCAACCTTTGTGTTTGCGTGTGTGCTGCCCTTCGGATTAGCCGCTCCTCCCCCCTGGCCCATGCACCTCCTCAGGCACCACGCCGCCGCGGGCGTCCCGGCCCACCACAACATGGGCCTGGGCACCGCGTACCTGTGCGGCAGCTGCCTAGCCTACGCGCTCTGGTTCATCGTGCAGGCCCGCGTGGGCCGGGAGTTCCCCTGCAGGTACATGTCCACGGTGCGGAAAAAGGCAATGCCACGCCCCTCAACTATCGACGCTGTCCGATTTTCAACCCTTAACCGTAAAACCGGATATTCGACACCCTTCAACTTTCTAAACCGTCTAATTTACACCATTCGGTGGTTTTAATGGCGGTTTTCACTGATGTGGCGCCCTGTTTGTCATCCTATATGGCGCCATGTCACCACGGGTAAATTGGTTTGCTTCAATAGTTAGAGGGGGTCAACTAAACTTTATAAAAAATATTATAGAAAAATATTTTTTTCTTAGTCTTGTTCAATCGTAGAAAATTAATAAAAATATTTGTTATAGCTAAGAAAAATATAAAACTAATTTTATAATTTTTCTAAAACCACGTCCTACCCATATAGTTCCTGGTTAGGAGTTATTTTGATCTTTTCAATCACCTTTTTGTGTTTATTTGTTGGTCCTAGTCATGTTGATGACTCATACCATAAAAAGATGGTTAAACTAACTCTATAACTTGTTACAAAAATGACTTGAACTACACTCATTTTATTGAAATTAAAATTAGGTGGTTTTAAATAGTCAACTTGAGCTAAATAATAGTATTAATTTTTAGGCAAAAAATAAAAAATAATCATATAATATTAAAATAAATCATAATCACGTGCTATAAGAGTATAGCATGATTTTAGAAAAAATATAAAATAGATCTCTATATTTTTCTAAACTAAAACAGATTTTCTATTGATTTTCTAAAACGGGACTAGATTTTGGTATTTTTAATTATATTTTTTTCTAAGAATATATTTTCATGATATTTTTTGATAAAGTCTAGTTTACCCCTCAAACTATCAAAGCGGATCAATTCACGCCCTCGTGGCTGATGTGGCGCCACGTGGGATGGTAAATGTGGCGCCACGTCAGCAAAACCACCGAAGGATGTAAATTAGACGGTTTGGAAAGTTAAAGGGTGTCGAATATCCAGTTTTATGGTTAAGGGTTGAAAATCGGACAGTGTCGATAGTTGAGGGGTGTAGAATGGACTTTTTCTCCACGGAGCATGAGGTAACAATTCCATATTGATCCGAATCAATCCGTATGCTCCCATCTTTAATAGAATTCCGGCTAAAAGAATACATGTACTGTAATGCGCTTCCCCATGGGTATCTGGTAACCACGTATGTAGAGGTATAATCGGCAATTTGACAGCCAAATCCAAGTTGGTGCAGGCGCTGCTCATCAACCACACTGATGATCAGCACAAGTCCGGGTCACACCAAAATAGAGTGCTTGCAACTAAAAGATGAGCTCACATGACATTTCACCACCAAATAGCAGTAGTCCTCACGCACACGCGACACCAGATAGCAGTAGTCCTCACGCACACGCGACACCAGATAGCAGTAGTCCTCACGCACACGCGACACCAGATAGCAGTAGTCCTCACGCACACGCGACACCAGATAGCAGTAGTCCTCACGGTACACACGACATATCCTCTCACGACAGCTTGCGAACGCGATCCATATGATCTAGTACTCGGCGCCGCTGTACATCTGAAGTAGCTGATCCTGCAGCTGCGTCGACGCCGGGTCCTGCTGCTGCGTCGACGCCGGGTCCTGCAGGTGCTGCGTCGGCTGCAGCCGGTACCCGGAGTGCTGAAACGCCGTGTTCGACGACGACTCGCCGCCGCCGTAGTAGCAGGCCGAGTGCCCGAACGCCAGCGGCGCCATCTCCGCCCCCAGCTTCACCTTGGCGCCGCTCAGCGCCGCCGCCGCCGCCGCCTGCTGGTTCTCGCTTATCTGACAGAAACACGTAAAACGCACATACATTGATCATACGACACACACAAGAACAGAAGAGATCGAGACATTTAATTACCATGCGGTACATCAAAGCGTTCTGGTCCTCCAAGATGGGTTCCTGTTTGATCAAATTGCATTCAGTTCAGAACTGATTATATATACGGGCATGCATGATCAAATTACATTCAGTTCAGAACCGGTTATATATACGCGGGCATGCATGATAAGATGTATTCCTTTAAAAAGGAAATTGAAGTTTTGGTTTACCTTGCGACGCAAATTGTCAAGCTGTTGCACGCAGGAGTAAAGTTGTTCGGTAAGCAGTTCCTCCTGCACACAGGAGTAACAGTTACCAATTATTACCTACCAGTTGTGCACTCTACACTGCAAAAATTACAACTACTGTAGTAATACCTTTCTTGCACGGACTCTGGCGACGGAGTCTGCAAGCTCCTGCTCGAGCTGGCTAACCTCCTCGAGACTGAGCGAGGAGAGGTCGCCGACGCCGCTGTACCCCTTTCTCTTTGCTACCTGATGCTGGTTGGTAGACTCTTCGTACTCCAGCAGAAGCTCCTTCAAACTGAATTGAAAACGTGTACAAGAAGCCAAAATTAGAAAGAGCAGAAGAGGGATCCTCCGATTCGTACAGTAACCGCGTTCTAATATTTTGCATATATAACCTTGGTGTAAAATATATTTCCATGCAAAGAAGAGAAAATTTGGAATTCTGTAGTTCTTATCAAGACCTCCCTGGACAATAAAGTTAAGGGCTCTACTAAGGTACTCTGATTACGTCCTAGGAGGTAAGACCTCGAACAAATCACAACGGTGGATTTTCTACAATATAGAAACTATTTTTAAAAAAAGAACACAGCACTAGATCCATAACCACCACCCCTCGTCGAGGAGAAACCACCTCATCAGCGAGCAGTTTTTTTTTTATCCTCGCGGCCAAGTAGTCCATGGTCGTTTTTTTTAATGGGAAGTAGTCTACGGTATTTTTTTTAGGGAAAGTAGTCTACGGTAGTTGTTTGACGTGAGGTGAACACGATTTCAATGGGCCGTCAATTGGGCCATATATGGGCCATTTCATTGCACCAGTGTTATAAAAGATGAACAAATCTATTGATATTTGGACATATATACTTTTGCATATAGTGTAAACTCCATTATTTGAAATGACGTTTGGTATACCATGTCGCCAAACTATTTCAACTATTATCGTGTACAAGACAATTATAAATTGGTGTATAGGAATCATGTATGTGATGTATGTGATAATATACACAAAACATATTCATTTTCAAACATGAAGAAGCTATTTCTTTATTTTTCACTATCCAATTTTCCTATAATAAAAAATGTTATAATTCCTGCTAGGTCACCTACAATAAAAAATGTTACACATTGTCACGTTAGAAAATGTTATAATTAATTTTTGTCATGTTAACAAAAATATGTTACAACTCACCTGTGTCACATTAGAAAAAAAATTACGATTCACCTATGTCCCGTTAATATGTCTTATTTAGAGAAAAATCATTGTATGTCATTATAAGATCAAGTTAGGTCTAAAGTGACTTAACTGGGCAATCAAGTTAGGTCTAGAATTAAAAATTGTTTTCATCTTACAAGTCAATCATGTTCTTTAAAAAAAAACATATTGATCTCAATTTCACTGGGCACATGACATTCTCGCTTTCACATTTTTTGGAGATATGACCGTGACAACAGGCCGTATGGTACCTGATCAACATGGTGTTTATAGCTGCACAACCAACGGCGACCACGATGGCCGCACAAGAGGCACATCTAGACACGGCTATGACCATCAGCTCCATGCACGGCAAATATTACCCTAACCAGAACCATATGACCACGACTTGAATTTAAGAAATACACTTTCTTAAAGAAAAAAAAACATGCACACATGACACATTTTGATATTGGCCTAGCATGATGTATACTAGCGTATTCACCTTATATGCACAGGACACAAGATAACATGGCAGGTACACAAATTACAAATAGATGGACCAGCGCCCGGCGTACATGGCCAGCCGGCAAATAATACACTCACATTTATTATCACAAAGAAAAAACACACACACGGACACACTCACAAACACACGGCAAGCCAACAGCAACACACTACGCTCACGTCCAGCATATTAGGACCACGTTCAGCATATTTATATTATTTTCTATTTTCTTTAATCAATTATAATATATTACCTCTTAAGAGATAATATGTTAAAATCAACGGTCCAAATTAATTTCGGAGTACCTTAGCGATTGCCTAAAGTTAAAGAAACTTGATTTTAGAACGAAGAGAGTGGTAGTGTATATTTGGTGTAACATGTGTGAACTACCACTGTTCATCTTCGACTTGAGGTTATACTGTGGGGGACCCCGGCCTAGCTGCTATGTAGAAAGCGTGGTGCAACAAGAAATAGAAATGTAAAAACGGTCTTACTGGAGTGCACTGCAACAGCAGGTTGCAGTTTTGTGTGTTCATAATCATTCCTCTAGTGATCGGTATAGGCAGGGTTCAAATTTTGAAAGGAAATGTCATGGTGGCCACATGCATTGACCAGGGATTTATGGTTTTTGACTGAAGAAAAATCAAAAGTGCACCACAAGTTCCCTGGAGTTTATATGTGGTGGCTTTTTTGTGTTTGTAAAAAATTTAGCTAATTAAAGTTGTGCTAAGATGAGAACCCTAAAATTCTCAAATACAGTTATGCTGGCGGCATTTCAAACACAAGTTCAAGAACCGTGACTAGCAGAAGTAGTAATAATAACTTAAGAATTCAACCGGAACCGGGAGTTAAGATCTTGCGTAACCAAATGATCGATCGATTTGATCTAAAAAACATTTGAATAGAAGCAAACCATGGCGTGCAAAAAGCACAAGAATAATTATTCTAGAATAAACTATATCATCAGATAAGCTAGAGGCATGAGTAAAGAAAAAAGGGATACACATGCAATGCATGAACCTAGTATTGATCCAACCAAGAACAACAAGAAACCCGACAGGCCGAAACCTTCTTGGCAAACAGATGCAGATTCAAGAGAGCACGGAGGACAGAGATCGAGTTGCGGCCACAGACAGCAGATCCGAGCACGAAAAGCAAGAAGATCTAGCTCACCTGCAATCAGGGCTGCAGTAATCCACCATGGTGCCTGTTGCTGGAGAAGATTACAACGCCAACGCGCGCATCGAACAGCTCGGTGAGCTCGCCAGCTTTTTCAAGCAAATTGGTATGGAGCTTGTAGAACTTCTTTAGCTGGGTCTTTGAATTCTCCATCCTCTCGATCTTGATCAGGTTTCGCTGCCTTTGGAAAATAAATGAAGGATGAACAACTAGAAAATAATCAGAGTATAGGGAAGCGAGAGAGAGATCGAGGAGGGGAGCGATGATGCTTACCGTGTGTTTGCGTTTTTGGAAGGCAAAAGCCAGTGCGGCTCGGGGAAATGGCTTTTATTGAAGTGAAGCGAGAGAGAGATCGAGGAGGGGAGCAATGAGGTGTGTGTTTGCGTTTTTGGAAGGCAGAAGCCAGTGCGGCCCAGGGAAATGGCTTTTATTGAAGTGCAGGCAGGCGACCGGCGGTATCTGGTAAAGGCCAGTACCCATGATTTCACCTCTCACCACTACAGCACTGCCCCTCTCCACCAGAACAATCATAGGCCAGATAGCAAAGAGCTCAGGCCGTGTTTCAATGGCAGCCCGAAATTTTTTTCTAAAAAGAATCTTTTATGCATGGAGTACTAAATGAGTTTATTTGTAAAATCTTTTTAGGAATGATTGCAACTTTTCGCAACGAATCTAATGAGCTTAATTAATTCATGTTTTGCTACAGTAATGCTACAGTAACCATCCTCTAATCGTGCGGTCAAAGGCCTCATTAGATTTATCTCGTGAATTAACCCAAGATTGTGAAGGTAGTTTTGTAAACTGACTTTATTTAATACCTATAATTATAAAAGAGAAGCATAAAGAATATTGTTGTGGACTATGCGGACACGGAAGATTTAGAAAAAGACATTATTTCGGTCTATATAAAAACACATACGGATCGTAGACGTTAATTGCGGTTTTCCAGCTTCTCAAGACCTAAGCTTTCGTTAGCTAAGCGGCACATGGAGTACCGTCAAGGTGGACGAAGGTACTAGCCAGGAGCCCGCACACCTAGAGCAACCTTTTATTTTATTTTAATATAGTTTATTTTTGTCGTGTGTTTAATGGAAACATGAAAATTGATATGATAATAGTTTACTACATGCATGTATACTTTGTCGTTGTCAATAATAGAAAAATATGTGTGATGTTGATGCAAATTTAGAGGGCCACTTTAGATTTAATTTTATAATAGAGTAGGTGGGTAGCTTATATGAAGATTTTAATGTTACTTTTAGAATCCTTTTATAATGTCCGAGTTGAGTAGTTTAGATATAGTTTTAGGGTTACTTAGACTATCTTCTTATAATGGAATATTTGGGTAGTTAGTTCTTTTTTGTAGAAAGAGCAACAATTCCAATGGCTAACATTATCGTGTCTACAAGCTAGATGTTTCCACCTTTACGTAGAATTTTCTTGACTTTATCTATTTTTTTAGTGTGTCCTAAGAGTTACATGGAGACTCCAAAAAAAGTACTTCGAGTATCTAATTAACAATAACGATAGAAAGATTAAAGATACAAGCTATTATCCTTCACTTGTCTCTCTCTAAGCCTGAAATAATAATAAAATATGTAGGGACTGTAGTGTCCATGATCGCTGGATGCTTATATATAGTTTCTTTCTTTTTCCACTGCTAAAAAAAATACTATACATCAAACAACTCAGGGCTGTGACGACTGAGAAAGTAGCTCATCAATTTCCGGTTTCTAGGCTGAAAACACACATGGATTCACAAGGCTCGCTTCATGAAGTCAACAAGAACTTAACTTTTGAATCATCTACTATTATTATATGCAAAAGGGCATTTAGATTCATCATACCATGCTATTTGTTTAGCATGTACTCCAACTCGCGCTCCGTCATCCTGTTCGAGGAGTTCGGCTTCCGGCGCGGCGGCCGCGCCGCCGTCACCGCCACCGTCGTCCCGTGGAAGGTCCCCGAGGGCTCCCAGATCCGCGCCGTGGACCCGACCCTGATGGGCTTCTTCCTCATCTCCAACTCCCTCTTCTACAAGATCAACAACGAGTCCGACTACGCCGAGGCCACCGGCACCGCCTTCTGCCCGCTCACCAGCAAGGACGTGCAGCGGCTGTTCCGGTTCAAGGAGATCACGCCCGACGGCACGGGCAAGGGGTCCCTGACCATCGACGCCGACGACCAGTACAGGGTGCTGTTCAGCAGCTGCCAGGACGGCGTCGAGGTCACCATGGAGGTGCGCACCGAGATGTTCAACGTGCGGCGCTCCGGCGCCAGGGAGTACCTGCCCGTCGGCGGTCGTTGGCGGTGCCGAGGTCAGGTGAGTGAAAAGCACATGCTCTTTATCTCTCTCTGTCCCGCGGTGGTGCGCTGCTTGCAGGTGTGAGGTGTTTCAGCCTGTGAGGTGTTTGATGAAATGCTGGTAAGGGTGCTCTGTATTGTTTTGTGCAGCGGGCTCACGGCATCATACAGGCTGAGGAAGAGCAGCGTGAACGTGATAGTGTTTGAGTTAGGCGGACGCTTGGGTGGGATGATGAAGGGGCTAAAGAGCCTACGACCATGGTGAGTGCATTTCGATTCTGCTTACAATTTGAGGGCTTCATATGTGCTTATCTGCATTGCTGTTTTCTTCTGCATGTTTGTGACTGTGCCACTAGCCAGTAGTCATTGAAACAAGACAATTGAACAATATGTTGTATGCAGGCATTAGAAGTTTGTCTGCATTGACACTTCGTCCGAAGCATTTGCTGTCTGTGGAATTGGACTGCTAATTGTGCATTTGTCAGGTTAACATGGACATCTCCTTGTTCGAGGTTAGCAGATTAATTGATGAGTTTACTTAACTTTTGGGTTATTTGGATCCGTATCATTACAATTCTTCGAAGTTGGAGATATAACACTACAATTCACCTATTTGGAAATATGCCACTGCAATTCTTTGTTTCCCACAAAAATACCATAGAATACGTATGGAGACTCCTTAAACCCAGCTGCAGGTGTATACGAATACTGACACAGGTGTGGACCCCACTCGTCATCCCCTTCCTCACCTTTCCTCCTCCTCCATCGTTTCCCATCTTCGGTGGCCAGGCCGCCGCCGCCGGTTGCTCCCCCTCACTCCCTCCTTCCTCCCACTCCAATCCCGGCCCGCGGGCCATCCCACCCCCCGCCGACGGTTCCCCCCCTCCTCGCCTCCCGCGTGCTCGTCCTCGCCGGCAGCCACCGCAGCGGCGCCGGACTCCCTGGACAGCGGGAGGAGGAAGACAACGCTGACGTTCGGGTCCCACATGTCAGCGAGTGGGGGAGGAGAGATAGCAGGGTCATTTTGGTCCATACGAAAATACGGAGGTCTACTGTGGGTCCAAAGGAATCAAAGACAGGTCTAGTGGAATCAAAGACGTATATAATGGTAGGGTTCAAAGTATGTAAGAGTTACAATGGTATGTTTACAAATAGATGAATTATAATGGTATATCTCCAACTTTTGAAAATTGCAATGGTACCAATCCAAATAACCCTTAACTTTTTGACTGCAGACAGAAGGTGAATTGGAGGCCAGCAGGCTTATTGATGATCTTGGTCTACACGACAAACGACGGTATGTATGTGCAAATGTTGGTTTTCTAATGATATCTTTCATTTCATATAGCTGGTGGTTCAATATGATTTCTTTTTCTAATGTGGCGGTCGTTGATGGGCCAGCGGTGAGCATCGCATGGCGACTAGGAGCTTTCCCCGTGACACGCACGCATCCAACAGGTAGTTCATGTGCTTTGCCCCTTCCTATTCCTTGCCATCCCGCACCCCAACCTAGAGACGAAACAGCAAAGGAAGGAGGAGGGTTAATTTATAGCAGACTACATTAAGCGAGAAATCTAGCGTCATTAGCTTTAGGGAGTCAGATCTATTTTTAATTTCTTTTCATTCTTCTAGATCCAGCGCCATTATCTTTAGGGATATTTTTGGGGACGATGAAACTATGATCAAAGGATCAAATGCCAGACTTGCCTGAGAAACGAAGGAGGCATTGCTGGAGTAGTATATAATTTTTTTCTCTATGTACGCAGGCACCAACTAAATTATTATATGCTTCATGACATTTCTGGAAGCATTAGTTGTTCTCCTACGGTAAATCAGATATAAAGGTATGACATCGCTTCAGAAGTGCCTTATTGTATCATATCATGCCAGCAGCAGATCTCGAATTCCAAATGGAACCAGTAGCTAGCTGCTTAGTATACTTCACATTATGCCTTGCTTGATGATTGATAATTTGATAAATACAATGGTAACTAGCTAATCTGTGTTATTCCTACATCTAAACTTTACCTTTAGATTTTACATAGAATCAGAATCAGTTTAACTATTACTACAATTTGATAAATATATTCTTAACTTAGCCACAAAACAGTTTTAATTATTACTACAAGCCGCATAGTTGTTTTTGCAGTAAGAGTTCTTTGGTCACATCTGACCACTTTTTTCACGTAGACACCATATCTTGCCTGCTGATATTGTTGGACATGAACAAGGCTGATGGTTTGAAATGCCGGTAGTGTCAAAAGGTGTATCGGGTATATTCTAATATGTGTCACCTATAGTTAAAGCACTATTTATTCTTTAGTGATTAGTAAGGACCTTGCTGTCCAGGAACATCTTTGCAATCTTAATATCAAACTTAGGACTTTTCATATAATTTATTCTTTAGATTGTAATCTATGGATCCTGTGTAAGTTTTTTTTTGTTCAAAGGTTACTTCAGCTGATGCAGTATTTGAGTTGTTCTCAAATATATAACATCATCCTCTTGTCACTGAAATGGTTCTTCAAATCTCAAGTTTCTTTGATCAAATTTTGGAAATGACGTTTATTACAGCAAAGTCATTGGGTGCAACTGACAGGTAAGTTATTGTCCCTTCGAATCATCAATACGTAATTCTGGTTCATACTTCAGATATCTCTAATCTAAAATGTGTATGTATTCACTTTGTCTGAATTATTTCTTTCCCTTCTTTTTGGATTCGATTTTTTTAACCATCAAAAGTCAGCTTCATGTACCCGGGCATCATCTTCAGGTTAGTATCAAATGTATCCAGTGACATTAAAATTTTTGAAACAAGAATAGCTGACAAGTGCATATTACACATGGTCAATGGTTGCCTACCTCTGTGTAGGTAGGACGACCTCAAAGCACAGCATGTATTTCTTTTTTGCTGAATGTATTTAATAGGCCATGTTCCTTTGAGGGTTGGATATGTAGGATGGCCTGGTTCTGTGTACTTACTTTGAAAAAAAACATGGTGTAATCTTGTTGTGCCTTCATCTATTCTTGCCAATTATTTGCCTTGAATAATTTGTTTGTCTGATAATTTGAGGTGTTGCTGTTGTAACCAATTCTCCAAAGATTGATGAAATGAATTTTTAAAATTGATTCTACTATCTAAAAAAAATATAGAAATCACAAATAACTTAAGAGATCAATAAAACCAAGTCAGTAACTCGTGCATGGATTAAGTTCATATTCTTATTGGTCTTGCACAAATCAGATTGCGGCTATGGGGGAATTGTAAACATCAACATATTAAGATTTGATGTGGCAGCCCGGTGGTAACTCCATAGAAGAATAGGAGAACGTACGGTGAGTGCAAAAATGCTTATTGAAATATTTTACTTCTGGAAACTAGGGCATATGTCTCAGCATGATCATTAGGTGGAAATAGTGCTGCGAGGATACTGCAGAAATGAACCAAGATCTATTATTTGTCTAAATATCAGATCATTTTATTTTTCCTAATGTTCTGGTATGTTTTCGCACTCAAGATTAGTTTCGTTGATGTAGCTTTCAAATCCAGCAAATGTGTGCCGCGAAGGTAGTGTGATTCTTTATCATTTTTCTTCCCCGTTATGCTTGAAAATATTTATAGCCTACCACAATTTTATCATGCATGAGTAATTAATCATTTTAGAAGATAGTCAATGTTTGTAGATTTCAGGATCAGGGTTTGAAGTTTTCTGGAGGCCTGGATTGGTTTCTGGGTTTTTAATATTTTGAGTTGGCAATTTTAAAATATTAATTAATTGATAAAGTTCATATTTGTGATTTGATGTTAGTTTTTTGCATGGTATTGAAATGTTGGCTGCAAATCTTCTCTTACCATATTTTGCTTATCCCAGTTGGTATTGACTATTTCAATTTTATAAAGTAGTTGGTATGCAACTCCTAATGTATAATTTTAGTTTCCCAGTTCATGCCATTATATGTAGAAGTATATATTTTTTCTTTTCAGCAATTTGATTTAGGAGTTAAGACAAATGCAAGAGACATGATGACTATAGTGTACTCACCCCAATCTGAGCATGCTTTATGTCACTCTGATCCACTCCAATCTGATAACACTTGACCAGGTTGCAAGGATGGCTTGTGCCTATGGACAAAAAATGAACAGTAAATTGGATAAAGAATTCCTCCTATTGATATTTAATCAGGGTTCATGACTATATCACAGATTTTGATGTTTTGGTAGATAAAACTAAGCAGAACCTAAGAGAAGTTGGCTATATCTTGTTCTTTATTTGATTGTTCTTGTCAGCATGGGCGTTATGTTGTACCTACTATCATTGTGAGCAATCTGCAAGGTATCTCCTTTTCTGTTGATGTGTGGAATTTTTGCTTAGTCTGTCCTTTTTTCAGCAATTTGAATTGTACCTACTCATTCCTGCAATTTCTCAGAATATTCAAGATGAAATTACGGGTCTGATGGATGTGGGCATAGATATTCAAGAAACTCTCGGTAGAAGATACAACATCCTTGACATGCATTTGTGATTTGTTGCCTTGTAGAACAATGATTGTGCGTGGTTTTCTTTATGATAGTTTGCCAAACCGAAAATTTTTTTACACAAACCACTTATTCAGCTTGAGCATGTTGGCCAGGATATCCATTTGGATTACAGAGCTATTGATCTGCACATAATAGCATATCAAGTGATATTCTAGGTACAATGTGAAGTTGAAGTATAGAGCTATTGATTTGTGCATTCGTGAAAATCGTAAATATATTACCTCTATTACAGAGATTTTTAAAATTTTCTGATATTAGTTTTATGTTGTAGTTTAAATCTTGATCCATTATCAGGTTATACATTCCATATGGTGTGGTTTTTGGAATTTAGGAGATTTATGGTTGCAAATCTTCCTCCACCAATATCTTAATGTCATTTTCGGCAGCACATCCCAAGTAGGCAAAGTGTACTTGATTGGTCTGTCTCCTCCCATTAACCATTTCTAGCTTCAGATTGTTCCTGTTAATTTCTTCCCGTGTTTTCTTCTTTCTTTGTTTTCCAAACTCCATATTAATACGCGCCTGAAACTCTGAATCAAAATGGCTTGAACCAGTTCTGTTTTATTATGTGCCTATTATTCGCAGTTGTGTGATTGACCGTGTCGATGCCGATGCCGATGCCAATGCCACCGGTGGCGACGAGGAGGCCGTGATGCCAGCCTACAAGAGGGGACGGCTGCAGAAGCACCTCAAGCCCAATGACACCGATGAAGACAGTGCTAAGGCCAAGACCATGGAGGACAGTGACAACACGAAACCGGTCATGGCGGCCAAGGGTGGAGCAGCTGAGAACGATGGAAGAGGCAGCGGCAGCAACAGAATAAGCGGGGCTGCGACCTGGTGGTGGAGGAGAAGATCGAGGTTGTCAAGCGAAGCAGGTTCCAGCACCACGGCAACCGGTGGAAGAGCACCCCATGGCGAGCGGCGGAGGCATTCTTGAATTATTGATCGTAATCTTAAACTCTCAAGCATGAAAAGCACTACAAAGTCTGTGAGATGCTTATCTATCAGTTGTTGACGGAGGAGGGGAAAGCTCCCACAGAGACTGAATTTTGTCTTAGCAGCCTTGACTCTTTCCTACCAATTCAATTCTTTCTAAAGTTCCTATCATTTGAATGTAGTACATGTTATTGGTGGTTAGTGCATCTTCTTAATAGTGGAGGGTGCATTCTGATTGATTCTATGTAGGAGAGCTTTCAATAAAAAGTGATGTTGGTACTATATTTTTAAATAGTTGTTGCTAAAATAATCACGAATTGTATGAGTAGGGAAGGCAGGTAAGGGCTATGCTTAGAGCAGGGAGCCTTCGCGTCATGTTTTGCATGCTGCATTTGCAGCTGGTCGAGGAGTAAAGATGAGTGATAGATACGGATCGAGGAAGCATGGGGACGAGAATGATTAGGCTTGAAGAATCATAGGGTAAGAAATAAGAACAAGAGAATGTTTTAGCTGTTAGCTACTGCAACTGAGTATGGGATCCAAGTATCCAACTCATGTCTGTGCCGGTCTTTTTAGTATTCTTGTGGCTCTAAAATCTGTTCAAGTATCAACAGCAATGTAATAGTTAATATGATGGCAATGTCATAAAATTTAATTAAGGATGGCATAAAGATACTAAGATTTTCCATAATTTTTGATGCCATATATTTTTTCTATTAAATTTTGTAGTGTATGTTCTTACATACAGTATGTGCTAATCTATGCCTTAGGTGAGATTAGTTTGTTCAAGATAAGCAGTGGTGTAGTATAATATGCACTACCATATGTTCTCATATTATTATGGACATTTCTATGTTTTCTTGACTATTTTATCTTAATATATTGATTAATGATTTTCTAAGACATGTGATCTCTTTTAAACACGTGCGTGCCGCACGTGCCACACTACTAGTTATATTTAACAAGCCTTTATTTTAGTCCCATATGAGAGTCCTTTGCGACGTGAGTTGAATTGCTGATTAATGTTGACTTTAATAGTAACACAAAGTTTCCGTGACACTTGTAGGAAAACATATAAGAAGCGGGACGTGCGGTTCAACGTTGGAACAAAAGGATTTACCTTATACCGCCATAATGAGTTTGGCATCGCTGACGTACACGAAGGTCTTATGGTGAAACACTCATCCTTGTTTCGTGAAGTGTCGCTGCACATCAGTTGCAGGAAATTCTCAGACCAATTTCTTGCCTTAAAGGCGAAGGGCTTGCTCCGCTGGCCAACCTACAAAGAAAACTGCCCGTGCATTTTGAGATTACTCGCCTCTCTTCATGATGTTCTTAGAAAGTACAAGGAGCGTCGCCTGAAAGCTGGGTTCTTCTACTTGGTTCCGAATCCATATAATAGGTACGCGGTTTCTGTGCGTAGTCCTTTGTTCACCATGCCTCGGAGAAAAGCAATGAGAAGAAGATAAGACTTCTTCGTCACAAGAGAGAAGCTTATTCGTGTGCCAGCAGCATCTCTTCAAACGTACAAGGATCAAATCCATCGAGAGAAGCTGTTTTAGTGGGAGACACGAGAGGACGAACAGCATTGAAGATGACTCTGATCTATGCAACTGTATTAGGCTTAGCCTGTATGATAATATATTTCTGATATGGTTAAAATGTACTTAATAATACACAAATTTCTGGAGTACAACTCTAGTACGTACACAATTCTGTACTTACTCTCTCTATCTCTCTTTTTACAGTTTCAACTATCTGGGAGAAATCTGCCGTGAATTTTTATTTTCTTCTCATTGAATGCAGTGCATGTTAGGGAATAATAAATTCAATTTCTACTGTTTTTCCCGTTTGTAATCCGCCAACAATCAGATATTCAGATTGTAGCGGGCCAGCGGTGTTTATGAACTGCTCGGCACACGTGAAGTTCGTGCAGGCAAGCTTGGTGCCCAACTGTTCGGCCGCGCCTTTGCGGACTGCGACGACCCAAAACACATCCAGGCATCCAGCGACGAGCAGTAGAGGCGTAGAGCGGGGGGACCTTTGTTTGCGGTCGACCGCAAACAACGAAACGAGAGGTCGATCTCCAGACAAGCCAGAAATGGAATATCTTCCACCCGCGCGCTCCCCTCATTCCCTTTTCGGAATCATTCTCTTCCCGCGCGCTCCCCTCGTTCCTTTTTCTGAAGCATTCTCTTTTTGCAGACGTCCATCATACCTTCCGCTCATTTCTCCGTGCCAGTGGGCCCAGAATTGACGGCAAGAGACATCACTTAATTTAGTTGCATCTGTTAGGGATAATTTCAAGCCATTCTCTTTCTGAGTTACACAAATTCTCCTTTTGTCATTCGGGACAGTGGAGAATGGGTGAATTAATGGGTGGGGGAATCAAATAAAAGCTAATTTCAACTGAACAATTGAGACAATATATTGTTTGATAAAATTAACATGATAGAACATTTTGAGCTGATGTAGCAGAAACACCAAATGTAGTCACCCCCATCGGCCGTCCCTAACTCCATACGACCTTTAGCTGCCTTCTGGGTCTGATCAAAATAAAAATAGAGGCCAGTGAAATATATTTGATTATAAAAAAGAGAATTCTAAAGCTATACATTAAAAGGTCTGCTACATAAAGATTGAAGCTAAAATATTCGAAGTAAATTATGTGCTAACAGATTCCGGATAAGAATTTTACCTATACACATATATAGAAAAAATTGTTCTAAATGAAGAATTGTATCAAAATTTTATATTCTAAAAATATAAATTAAAATGTTTCCTGAATAAAGATTATGTATAAAATTGTCTAGGTAGCTTATGCACAAATAAAAACTATAAAAAATAATTAACAAAAAGTTTTTCCTATAATATGTTATTTTTCCTATAACAAAACGTTAATTAACTAAAAGTTTTTCCTATAACATTATTTTTCCTATAACTTGTGCACAAATTTTACTGAATGAACATTTTATCAAAATATTATTTGTTAAACCTTTATATTGAAATCTTTGTTTCATAAAATTTGCTTAAAAAACTTATACCCAAAATTTATAAAACAAATCTTTCTCATAAACTTAGGTATAAAAAAGTATTTGCTAGAAAAATCTTTCTCATAAACTTAGGTATAAAAAAGTATTTGCTAGAAAATTTTGATCAAAACTTATTTGGAAAACTCTTCAGTGAATCTTTCTCACTAAATCTTGGGTACTAAAAGTATTTTGTAAATCATATCATGAAAAAATTGTCATTTTCGCATGCTAAAAAGAGCTCTTGTTATCAAAGTTTCTAAAATGTAATTAACATTTTCAGAATAAAGTTTCCTATAGAACTTATGAACAAAAGGCTTTCAATATTACTTCTATAGACAAAATCATATAAACAAGCTTATATAAGCAACAACGTCAAAATTTTATAATCTAAAAATGTATATTAAAATGTTTCTTGGTAAAGATTATGTATAAAATTGTCTAGGTAACTTATGCACAAATAAAAACTTTTATAAAAATAATTAACGAAAAGTTTTTTCATATAACATGTATTATTATTGAATGAACATTTTATCAACATATTATTTGTTAAACTTTTATATTGAAATCTTTGTTTCATAAAATTTGCTTAAAAAACTTACCAAAAATTTATAAAACAAATCTTTCTCATAAACTTAGGTATAAAAAAGGATTTGCTAGAAGATTTTGATTAAAACTTATTTGGAAAAACTCTTAAGTGAATCTTTCTCACTAAAACTTGGGTACTAAAAGTTTGTTGTAAAACATTTTATGAAAAATTATCATTTTTGGATGCTTAAAAGAGCTCTTGTTATCAAAATTTACAAAAAATAAGTTCTTTGGAAAACTTATATAAATCAAAGTTTCGTAATAACATTTTCAAGACGAAACATTATTTAACATTTTTCAAAGTTTTGTAGTAACAACATTTTCTATATGTAACAATATTTTTAGAAAAAAATGTTCTTTTAATAATCTTTTCAGAAAAGTTATCGAGAAAAGTTATGTGATAACATTTTTTAAGAACAAAGTTGTTCCATAACATTTGAGAGAAACATTATTCCATAACATTTCAGATTAAGGTTATGTTTTCTGAAATGGTCAATTTTGTAACATTTTCATAAAAACTCGGGCGACTCCCATGGAGAATCTCTGCTCGACTAGCTAAATAAAACAAAGTTACTTCGAGAAGCAACCAATCTTACTCCTTAATCTCCTTATGTGCACGCAATCATAAAGTAGAAGTAGAACACAAAAGGAAAAAATGGAAACACTCATCATACAATACTAGGGCTACTTATTGTATAGAAGTTTGGACTTACAAAAAGTATCTAAATTCAAATGAACCTGGTTTGAAATTGACATTCAAACTATATGGCTACAACAAAACCTCCCGATTCATCACAGCTAATTATATGAATATGAAACACTAAAAATGGATGCACAGTAAAGCAAAGGGGATGCAAAATTGTATGGCTGCTTACCCATGGTGTGGAGCAACCACATGGGCTTGGAACATTGCTTGCTCGGCGAAGCAACCGTTGCTGCAGAGCTTGTCATGCTCACGCCCATCAGACTCACACCTTCATTTCGTAGGATCTGAAGTAGAAACAAATGAGAAAAAAAGAACCTAGTTGAGGGGAGGAAGCAGCAGAGGAGGCATGGTAAATCAATGAATGGAATTACAATTACTGTTACAACTCTATTGATCCAAAAATAAAGTCACAAATGAAATTTACAAACACCATCATGTTAAACAATGCATAAGGGTTACAAAATCTATTCTATACTACAGCTACTGACATAGATAAATAGATCACTTGCCTGATTCACATCACACACTCTCTAGAACACAAATTATAATTACAGAACTACTGAACCATAAATAAATAAAATTAGAGAACGCCTCAACATTTGAATCAGTGCACAATCCAGCAAAATGATGAAATAACTTAAGCCAAAACTAGTGATATAAAAATTGAAGACTATGTTGTTCAAGATAATAATCCAGGCTACATCAGTATCCTAACATCAGACAACTAGGCCTTAAGTTACCACCAGAGAAACAAACAGCAGCAGCAAACCAAAAGCAGACACTAACTCGTGAATCCTCCAGAGCCTACTCTAAAGAAGCTTCAAATAGATGTGGCTTCAAAAGTTAAGGTATACTTCTAAAATCTCAGTATCATGAGTTAGCATGGAATTATGCCTCGGAGTAGTAAAATCAAACTTCGACCAATGGTTTCTTAAAAGGAACCACCAAATTCATATTGAATCAACTATAGAATCATCTCCACAAAATCATGTTAATAGTTCTAAATGAACTGCTTCTCACGCCCAAAGAAATAAACTTATATCAAACTACTGAATCTTCATAACACCAACAGCATCAGCTTTCAAATAATCTGATTAATATTTCTTGTTCAAAATAAATATGCTGCATAGCTCCATCAAAATTCTGAACTGACCATTGCCTCTATTGCCTAAATCTTCTGATTAGACTGACGACATCACAAGGGACGCACGATTATGAACAAAAAGCGCTGAACAATCCAATTGTTTCTGTAGCAACAGGAACTAATTTCAATCACAAAATGGTAATCCTAAGCCAGATATATGTAGGAAAGTAGGAAACTAACAGCCTAAGACAGAACATATGGTAGAAATCAAAACCACACCATTCAACTTATCCAGTTCTGACCATTCCATATAGACGTCCAAGACAAATCAAATAGACCTGACCAATCCAATCCACCATAATGAACAGGAACTGAATCAAGCAACTGCGTAACCCTAGATTCCAACAGATCGCAATTAGTCACAGACCCAGCACAAATAGAGGGAAAAGGAAAACAAAACTAAGGCAATAAAGCATAGGTTCATCCAACCTAGACCTCAAATCGAACAGATCAGCCACCACAAAAAGAGAAGGGAGCGATCTGTCAGCCTAGCCCATGCACCTGATCAGCAAATCGCAGAGCACACTAAAGGTGTAATAGTGATGTTATCAGTCACAGTCAGTTCAATATACCAATGCATGTACTCCTTTGGTTCAGAACTGGTTTGGATAAAATAAAATATGTAGACACTGAAACTACCACTAAAAAACTAGCCAATGAGATTAAACAAATAATGAACATATGCATTCATCCTTTAATTTTTCAACTAATAGGCAGCATCCTCAAATCACACATCCATTAAACAAATAAACCCAAGATCATACGGATTTCAATCTCAAATCCACGTGGTCGGATTGATCGTAAGTTATGTTTCGTGCGGTCGATCGTAGACACAACATTGCGCGTAGAGCGCCACGTGATCGGTGCCCCTCTTCCAAAGAGTCCCGACGGAATCAGATTTCGATGCAGTTCCAACAACTCCATATGTGATATGTCATCACCTTCAAACTTTCACGAACCCTTGCATCCTAATCTTGATCAGCCGTGTGCACGTGCACAAGAAAAAGGAAAAAGAAACAGCTCCCATCTCTTAACTAATGGAGCACGACGCGCGAGGCGCCTCTGTGCCATGGGCCGAGCTCCCCGCCGACGCGCTCAGCGAGATCGCTGGCGACCTGCACGACGCCGGCGACCGCGTCTGCTTCCGCGCCGTGTGCAGGGCGTGGCGCTCGGCTCCGCTGCCGGCCCGCGAGCCCAGCTTCCTCCCGTACCTCGTGGAGTCGTGCGGCGCCGCCGGCGCGTCGTCCGACGACGTCGACCCCGGCCTGTGCCTCCACGCGCCCTTCTCGACAAGGAAAATCGGGCCCCTCCTGCCCCTCCCCGCGCTCCGCGGCAAGGCGACAGAGAGATCCGACGCCTCCGGCGGCCGCGTCCTCGCCACCGGCTATTCCAACGACGGTGTCCTGACGCCCGAGCTCGTGAACCCGCTCACCGGAGACGCCACCTCCCTGCCTCCACTGCCTCGGAGCGTCGTGTCCTCGACGTGGCGGCGCGCACGCGGCGTCCTCTGCCGCACTGGCGCCGTCGTGTTCCACACGGAGCAGTGCCAGTACCGTCACCTGGAGGCCACCCTGCTGCGCCCCGGCGAGCTCGACTGGGAGGAAGTTGGCGTGACCTGCTATCGGGCGCTCGTATCGTACGCCACGTTTTCGGATGAGCACCACCGCAGTGCAGCGGCTCTGTGCTCGTCCACCATCCTCCCCGGAGCCGCATGCGCCATTGCGGAGCTGCCGCGGCGGCATCGTTGGGGCAACAGATACGTGCTCGAGTTCCACGGCGAGCTTCTGTGTGTTGATATAGTGATACCCGGGCCGTTCAAGTATCAGCTAATCCTGCCGGAATCGGTGTCCGTCCTCGCCATGCAGGCCGGAGACGACGGGAGGCCTCGGTGGGTGCAAAGGGAGCAAGGCCGGGGTGATACGACTGACCATCTCTGCTTCTTCCTCAGCCCGAGGGGCAGCTTCGCCGTGGACGCTCGGGAGTTTCCAGGCAGCACGGAGGTGACCGCCGGGTGCGCTTACTTCTTCTCCTGGCACCCGGAGTCGACGAAGAGCAAGATGCTTAATGGTGTGTTCAGGTATAGCTTCCAGAACGGCACGACCACGCTCGTCCATGAGCTGCCTACCTTCTTTTACAGATTTCCCATGTGGTTCATCCCTCGGCCGAGGATATCTGCATTGCCGTTATGACGTACGTAAGCTGCAACCGGAATCAGACCAGGTTGTTACGTACTTCATACTTTTTAATCAGTCAGTAAACAATTCTTTACATTTGTCAAACAAGTCTTGGGGTACATTATTGCTAAAGATTTTTTGCTCTCTGGTGTAGTTATATTTTGTAGCTTGTTGAAAATACAAAATGTGGCTCGGCAGATGAGAACATCAACCCAGTCACTACGCCAAGTGACATGGCGAGATTCAGGAGGGGATCGGAACATGTGACCACGTTAACATAGTAGCAAGTGTCCAACTATGATTACGGATTACCAGTTACATTTTCCATTGCCATGATCAGGAAACAGATTTATTTTCCTAAATTGTTTTTATGGACATGTGCCTGTGATTGGTCCAACTATGAGATGAACATATACATATGTTTTTTTAAAAAAATTTACTCACATATTATATATGTTACTTACTTTATCATGAAAGATATTTCAAACATACTTAAGTTTTCATATATTTATGATATTTTTTAGATAAAACGAATGGTCAAACCTATAATAAGCACATTTAAATTGGTTTTTAGGAAACATCTACTGCACTCTAGGTAAAGTTTTTTTCTACATGTCCACCATCCCCATGGAACCTGATGGCTGTTCTCTATTTGTTTTGGGTAAAATTTCTACTTCATCCGTTCTAGAACGGAGGAAGTACAATACAGGCTATAATTTGATAAATTTCGTTTGCCTCCCTGCATAGTTTACTCTGAGTTTGGGAGGGCACAAAATGTATTTGTATGGATCGCATAGTTTCTTCTTCTTTTTTTTCCCCTTTTCACTCCGGAACGCCGTGCAATTGCAATAATTTTATTGATAGAATCACATTTATAAGTATATAATTAGTGCTGATACTTTGGGCCAAAGTGCCTACTTGGTGCAATTCGAAAGCTCATCAGTAGAGATTGCTGCATTCACACAAGTTCAACTGAACCGTGGAAACTCTCGTATCATTCCGACCGTATACCAGTTGCATTATTCGTCTAAATTTTGCTCTCGTGTCACTAATCTCTGAAGCAGAACTCGCTGATACATTTTTTCTAGTACTTTTTTTTGAAACTGAAAATTTTCTAACAAACAAAACATGAGAACTCAAAGAAAGCAGTACGCACACGTTGCTTCAGCATTCAAGAGATACGTGAGCCTTTTGCCGGTTGTCTTGTGCCAGCTGTTCCTGGTGAGCACGCCATCCCGTCCGGCCGTCCCCCATTTCATTCCGTTATAAAACCCGTATCACCTCTCACCTGCGGCTCCCAATATCTCCCCCATTAACCTTGATCGAGAAGCCGGAAGCCAGCCGGCATAACGGGTTCTAGAACCCTCTCCGTACAGAAAGAGAGAGAGAGGGGGGCCTCGCCGCCCGGCGGCGAGCAACGAGAGACGGGATCGACCATGGCGGGGGAAGCGGAAGGCGCAGGGGTGGTGGAGCAAGCCGCGGCCGCGCTCCCCGACGACGTGATCGTGGACATCTTCCTCCGCCTGCCGCCCAAGTCCCTCCTCCGCTGCTGCTTCGTCTGCAAGCACTGGCGCTGCCTCGGCTCCGGCCGCGACTTCCTCGTCGACCACCACCTCCGCCAGCCGGCGCAGCCCCTCCTCCGCATCTATCGGACCGCCGGGGAGGACTTGGAGTCCCGGCTGCTGGCGTTCCTCCACTACTGCCTCGAGGCCGTCGACCTCCGGCTCCGCCGCCCCTTCGCCGAGCCGCTCCAGACGGTCGTGCGGTTCAAGGACAAGGAGTACATCGACCTGGTCGACGAAGGCATCTTCGACGCGCTGGAGGTGCACGGCTCCTGCAACGGCCTCCTCCTCCTCAGCTACGTCGGCGCCTTCTTCGTCTGCAACCCCGCCACGCGTCGATGGACGGCGCTCGCACTCCCATCGCTCCGCCCGCGCGACGTCATCGGCTTCTACGCGCACGCCACTTCCAGGGAGTACCGGGTGCTCTACCGACAGCGACAGACCAACATCGGCGAGTGGTGGTACTACGTCCTCACGGTGGGCTCTCAGCACCCGAGGAGAATCAGGCTTCTCGTGTCGTCGTATGATGAGGGCGTGGCACTGTCCAAGGGGGGGCTGGTGCGCGCGGGTGCCATGCCGCCCGTCCTCCTCCACGGCCGCCTGCACTGGCCGCCGCACCCGCTCCAGCAGGGCAACATATTGGTGTTCGACACAGTGGCGGAGAAGTTCAGATGGATGACACCTCCGATGGCACGCAACAACAACATCCTGTTCGAGACAGAGGGCATGCTTGCCTTGTCCTGCTGGGCCTGCGAGCAAAATGTGCCGACGGTATATCTCTGGATCATGCAGGATTACGAGACCAATGACTGGTTCTGCAAATGTCGGATTCAGTTGCCGGTGATAGAGGTCAATGGTGTTCACAAAGGTATGCCCATGAATGTTGCCATTGTGTCTCAAGAGGAAGATACGCTTGTGGAGTTCCGGGACATGGTGCTCCATTGTGACAACGAGGGAACACTACTTCACACTTTCAGTCCTGATGGTCTCGTCATCTCGTTTACTCAACATATGCTCAAAGCCAGCCTTGTCCAGCATCCGTTTCTTCAGAATCGACAGGATGGTGGTGCGGATGAACCGCCTTTCTTCAAGGGGTTGTAGATTGTGCTGGTGCTTTGCCAATGAGCTAACTGCAGTCTCTTTCATGGTAATGCTGTTCCTCATACATTCTGTCAGATTGTGAACATGGTCACTGTTGTCGCACCGCATTTCTTACAGGAACAAGTACCTGTAGAGTGTATCGGTGGTTTTTCATTGCCTGCTTTACTGATCATCTATGCTTTGAGTGCCTGCAAAACTGTATAGAAAGTTTGAACACAGTAGGTGATTGCTGATGATTGTTTGTAGACCAAATTGTTGGTCTCGTCTCTTCAAATGAACAGATATTTTCTGCATCAATTTGTTGTTGCCACAGTTTTTCTTTCACGTTCATGTATTCACCATTCACCTGCTACTAGTAATGCAGTCTTAAATTTGAAGGTTTCAACAGAAAACTGCAATATCTGTTTTCGCCAAATCTGGAAATTAAGAATTGATGTTGTTCTATAGGAAGTTTTGTGCTCTTGGTTCTTTGTTCTTGTTTGTTACTGCATTTATTGTTCCTTACAAATCGTGTTATTGGTACGAACAATACTCTGATCTGCTATATTTGTTACCAAACCTTTTCCCGTTTGTTTGTGGTGTGCATTGATTACCTGCAATTGGTTTTGTGCCTGAATGTTCAAGACACTCTTGGCATATAAGTTTGGCGCTGAGGATCACTTGCGGTGTTCTCTCATGTAGAGTAAACGATGATGGGGAATTGCTTTTTAGTAAATCAGCATTACAGTTTTTAATAAGCTAGCTTTTCTTATGCATCACCTTTCTGTTATCTGTCTGTCTTGCCAATATAGAGAAAATAGTGCATACTGATCTCCAGATCTCATTAGTTGGCGAATGTTCAGTAAATATTTCAACACTTCCTGTTGCAATTGCAATTTGCATTTTTCCTGAACATGAATGTGAAAGTTAAGTCTCAAGCACTCTTAGCAATGTACTGCCAGACCGCGCTGGTGGCTATTCAACTTGTTTTTCATTTAACTATTCTACTATTGCATCCATGTGTTTGAAATGATAATACTACCTGATAATACATTTCAAAAATACTACTACCTCCGTTCTGCTATATTTGACGTTTCGGACAACATATTTAGCCTGCAACTAGTTCTATTTCCTGGTCTGAAACGTCAAATAAAAAGATTTGGAGGTAGTACCTAGTATCAGTTTGTATCTGAATCTCAAAGCAGTTCAGTCCAGCCACTGAATTTGTTTAACTGTAGTAGTCATGCTGTACAATTTAAGCATCAACTGCACAATACGGAGTACTAGTTTTCATGCCATACTTTATATTCCTATATCTGAAGTCTGAACATTAGATGCTGAGCTTGTATTTGATTGCAAAATATCAAATGAGGTCTTGGCCTCCTGGGACATGGGATTGAGATTCTGTTTGCGCGGCTTTAGCGGGCTATTATTCTCATGGATTGAAATCCCATGGATGGAACTAGTAATAGCCTTTTAAAGCCTGAATAATAGCCTGCAGGAGTAATCACAATACACTGCAGAACCAATTGGCAATACTGCCAGGAGTCCAAAGATATAACCGACTGCGACATTTCCAATCTATTGCCCTGAATCGAAATGATGTGGACGAGTAGTTCTTACTGGATTCAGTGCAACGAGATCAGCTAGCTTGCCTGTTACATGAAAGTTCATGCTTCAGATTGCTTATTTATTTTTTGTGAGACATACTTCAGATTACATGGCTTTGATGTTGAACTGCTGACTGTGAGAGCTGAGAAGGTTCAGCCGTTCAGGTATTGCACTTGCACCTAACCCTGCAAGTGGGTTGGAAACCAAACTATACCCACACCAACCCATTCTCATGAGAGAAATTATATAAATCCACTCCACCCCAAACCACCACCACCACACACCAATCCAACCCAAACTTTTGAACTCATAATGTAATAACTATTAGCCAAACTATGGTTACAACCCAATAAGAACCCATTTCAACCCAAACATTTGACATGGGGCTTACTATGTGTAGATCTAGCCACAATACTTTGTACAGAGGAGCTGCCAGGCATAAATTTCGGTCAATTTCGATGAAATTTTATAGTGTGAACGCGAGGTTTTAATTTTAGGGTCCGGCTCTTGACATGGGTCCACGTGTAGATCTAGACACACTGCTTTGCACAGAGGAGCTGCCAGTCATACCGAGTCATCTCCAACAAATTTCGGTCAATTTCGATGAAATTTTATAGTGTGAACGCAAGGTTTAATTTTAGGATCCAGATCTAGAAAAAGAACCCGTTTCAACCCAACCCAATCCAACCCAAACCATATTTACATAGAAACTACTCCACCCCACCTCATTACCTAATATAACCCATTTCAACCCACTCCAATACACTCCACATCAAAATCCAATCCATTAAACCCATTTGAACCCACACCATTTGCAGGCCTACTTGCACCTGGTCAATGGTCATGGCTTGTGCTACAGGGACCTGGAACTGGAAAGAGTCCGTTAATATTCGTGCTCTGAACCTCTGACACATAGGTCACTACCAGGCTTGCAAGTTGCAGCTTCAGAATTAGGAGAACTCTGCAGTGTATTGTGTTGTATTATCAGTTTTGTTTAAAAGTAATCGCATCCCATGGAACTTAGCTTCAGAATTAGGAGAAATCTGCAGTGTATTTTTCCCTGACCATATGTATGCGAATGTGCAATGTTACCGTGGAAATTTCTGACCTTTTTAGTGAGGACGATCAGCAGTGGAAGCGCATATTTTGTTTGTCAGTCCCTTTTTTCTTTTGGGTGGATGGCAGGCCTGTTTTTGAGGCAATGAAATGTATGGGTGGAAAAGGCCCATCGAGGTGACCAAGAAATTTATGGGCTTTATGCTGGTCGACGAAGGCTTGGCCCAATTGAAATCTGCAGGACGTGTGCATCGCGCATCCATCCCGGACGCGAAAAGCTACGAGCTCGCGCCGCCGGCCGCCGTCTCCTCCCTTCGCGAACTGAGGGTTTCGGATGCGTGAGGGGACTAAAGAAATTCGTGGGAGAGCAAGATGAATGGCGACTTCCAGAATAAGGTGAGCTCCGATTTCCTATCCTGCGCTGGACCCTGGTTTCGTTTCTTGTCGTGTTGGAACCCTAATCCCCCCTTCATTGGAAATGGGAATGCATTTCAGGGTAGTATTTTAGAGTCGTAACCCGATTCAGCGTCCGCTAATCAGTGATTTGGTGTTGCCGGCTCTCGCTTGGCGGCAATGGCGGAGTGCTCGAGCCCGCCAGAGCAGCGGCGCGGGCCCCTCGCCATCGCCAACCTCCCCGAAGAGATCCTCTCGGAGATTCTGCTCCTACTGCCGCCGAAATCCATCCTCCGGTGCCGTGCCGTCTGCAAGGCGTGGCGCGCCGTCACCTCCGACCGCGCTTTCCTGCTCGCCCACCACCGCCGCCAGCCGCCGAGGCGCCTGTTCACCTTCGTCCGCGACATTGGCGGGAACCAGGACCACCTTGACCTTGAGATCTTGGATTATTGTGTCGAGGCTATCGACTTCCGCACCCACGAGTTCCTGTCCATTGCCCGGTTCACTGGCGAAGATTACGACTGCTCACTCGAAGACAGCCCGCTCGTCATCCACGCTGCTTGCAACGGTCTCCTGCTTATGTCATACAACAAATATTTGCATCTCTGCAATCCCACCACACGCCAATGGCTATGGGTCTTCCCACCAGCTCTTCAACACGACAAGGTCGTGGGGCTCTATTGTGCTCTTGCTCACGGCCATTCATCCGAGTACCGAGTATTGTACTATCGAACAATTGGTGGTGCGAAACCTAGATTCTACATCAGTACCGTGGGATCAGGGAAGGAGAGGTGCATTTGGTCCCATTCATCGTCAGCATCCCTAAGAGCGTGGTTGGCAAAAGGGTCAGAGGTTACTAATTTCAACGAGCCTTTCCTCTTCCATGGAAACCTGCACTGGCTGCCTCACTTTGGCCAGCACAAAAAGATAGTGATGTTCGACACGGTGAATGAGGTGTTTCAGTGGTTGCAATTGCCTTTCAAGACGCGCAATGTTATGTCATTACTTGAGATTGAGGGCATGCTCGCCATGTCAAACAGCCATATTGGATCGTCAAAGGTTGATCTTTGGCTTCTTGTAGACTACAAACGTGTGGTGTGGGCTCACAAGTATTCCATAGAATTGCCAGTGATTGAGATTCGTCGTTTTGAAGATGAAGGTTGGTGTTCTTATATTGTGTCTGAAGAGGGAGATGTTTTGGTTGATGGATTTGATTGGCAGTTGCACTACGACATAAAGGGAAATTTGCTGGAGAAATTTCGTTGTAATGGTCGCCTGCTGAACTTTACTGCACACATTCACCAAGAAAGCCTTGTTCCTGATGCAGTGTTCCACAATGTGGATAATGAAAATAGACATGCACCACATTTCTTCAGGGGGATGTAGAGCATACTTTGTTTCATGTGAGCTTGTTTCACACTTTTATCTATTCATTGTGCACTGCAATTTCGAGTTTTCAATGACGGAATTTTGCTCTAATATGATGTCACAGCCCAAGATTTGGATATTTGCTGCCTGCCTCTTAGGATCATGGATGTCAATTCTCAGACACTGCAAGGGGCAATACTTCATGTTTATCAAGATTTTAGTATCTGTATCCCCATGTGTCATCTCTAGAATTGAGACAATTCATCCGGTATCAAATTTGAAGTTTGAAATGCTTAGAAACTGTTCTTGTTTTGTGGACGTCTGAAAGTGTAGTATTGATTCTGCCCTTTATTTATTTCATCATTGCAAGATCAATATTAACTTTAGTTTACCAATCATCATTTAGATTGCATATATAATGCTGAGGCGTTGCGAGGTCTTTGTCCATTTGTGCTGCTGATGGTTGTCCAATGATATCTTTGTTTTATTGGCATTTATTGCAGTCCTTGAATGTCTGGGTGATTACAAACCTTTCTGCTTCTGAAATTCTGGTTTTGAAATAGAATTGTTCATTGCAGGGCTGCTCTAATTGGTTCCATTTTCTGACGTTGTTTTAATCTGCCAATCAGACTGTAAACAGCATTATGGAGTTAACAGGCATGTGAATGCTGGAAGGTCCCTGCTGGTGATTTAGTGCTGGTGAATGTTTGCAGTCGAATTGGAGTTAAAAGCAAATTTGTTGATCCTAGCGTAGAGGCGTAAAGCGCCGCCCAAGACGCTCTAGCTGGTATATATGCAGCAGGGCGGATGTTTCCGGAGATGGGCTGAATCAGGATTCGGTGAAGCTCCAACTCCATAATGCCATCGCCTCCAAACCTTCACGGACTCGCCCGTTCTAAACTCGATCAACCGTGTGCACATATTTAGAATCACGATACACATAATCAATCTCCGTCCGCAGCAACCAAAAAAAAAAAGAAGCACACGACTACGTGTCAGCAAACAAGTTTCCATCGATGGAGCCCGACGCGCGAGGCGCCTCGCCGCCATGGGCCGAGCTCCCCAGACCGTTGTCCTCTCCGCCGGCGGAGCCGCACGCGTCATCAGGGTGATGCCGCCGTGGCCTGACGGCTGTCAGAATTCCAGATACGTGCTCGAATTCCGTGGCGAGCTTTTGTGCGTTGCCATCGTCATACCAGGGCAAAACGATGAGCCGGCAGGAGTCGAGTCGAAACCGGTGTCCGTCCAAGTCCACAGGATGCAGGTCCAAGACGACGGGTGGCATCGGTGGGTGGAGAGGGAGTTCACACACCTCTGCTTCTTTCTTCCTCGGTTCCAACAGCAGCTTCGCCGTGGACGCTCGAGAGTTTGCAGGCAGCGCAGAGGTGACAGGCGGGTGCGCCCACTTCTGCTGCTGGCACCCGAAGTGGACGCGGAGCAAGCCAATTTACGCTGTGTACAAGTAAAGCTGCCAGATCGGCACCGCCACGGTCGTCGACGAGTTGCCTGCCTTCATGAATATGTGGTTCATGCCTCGGCCGAGGATATCTCCATTGTTACCACCTGTGCAGTAACCGCAACAGATCGACCAGGCTGCTTGCTTTCTTATTGAGCATACATACCATTACGATATTGTCATGTTATGTTTTCTTATCGATCTAGATTGGCTATTTGGCTTCGATGCATGTTAAATAAGATTTTCTTATCGATCTTGATTGGCTGTACACCATGTATACTATCTTCAATACTTGAAACCAGCGAGGGGTTCCATTTCATCCAGCTACCATAAAGCCTATGTGTTGTACATGCTATGGTTATCATATCAAAATAAGAAATAGCATTATGCAATAATCTTAGCCAGACTGGGATTTAAGGCATGCATTATTGGTGAAATGTACCAAAAACCATGTCTACATGATACTACTCAAACAACAATATGGTATCATGTGAACCCCCACGACTAGAATACCAGACTCAAGTGGTGTCATGTGTTCCTCCATCCTAAAATATAAAGGATTCTAAGTTTGGCAGAAGTTAAACTATTCTAATTTTATAGAATTTTATAGAAAAATAATAGTATTTATGATATCAAATGAACATAATTATATCCATTATGAATTAATTATTCATAGCTTATTTCTCCGAAGTAGTAGGTGTTAATAGTCATCTATACAAATTTGGTTAAACTTAGAACAGTTTGACTTAGGACAAACTCGTGATCCTTTATGTTTTAGAACGGAGGCTGGCGTTGATGATATCACTTTTCTCCCTCCTCTTTAATACTTTGACACATCAATAGAAAATCATATATGGAAGGTATCTAACATGCATGATACTCACCATTGTGAGTAGTCTAAAGGTTTGGAAGAATGATAGTTATTGATCCTCGCTTAAGTTATTGAGCCTCTATCCACATCAGACTCCCTCACTAAAGTCATTCTCAATGAGGGATTTCATTCTTATTAAACAATGGTGAGTAACTATTTTTATAAAAGTTTATGGTTTTCATCAAGAGATAGCTCATATGGCTCTCATGGTAGTTTCTACAAGTGCACTATTTTTACGAGCAACTAAACAATCACAATGATTCATTGTTTGTCTAAAACTTTTTCAAATTCCATAGCAACGCGCGGGGAATCACCTAATGAGTAGAAAATGTGTACCAAGTTGGTAGAGGCCAGATTTTTTTTCATTATTTAAAAAATGTTATTTCTAGTTTCAATGTTATTACTTTCAAACCCACTCTTAGTGCTTGCTAAAAATCATATCACGATGGAGTACTTGTATTTGTATTACAATATCAACTAACTATGCAAGTGAAGTAAAAATCAATTTAGTTTCCCATCAGCCAATTTCAATCTTTATAAATTTCCATCATCTAATTTTCAGATTTAAATTCACATTTGAGAATTCAAGATGATGTGCACATAAGAGAAATATCAATTAATATATTTTAGTGGGTTTTTAGTGCACCTTAGTGGGGAGGTGATGATGTGGCTTCATGAGAGATGAGAGAAATCTTTATTGGGGACCAATTATATAAGTTACTAGCTGATACCCGCGCGATGCTGCGGGAATTTTTTAAACAAAATTTTAAGATAAAATTTAAAAGTAAAAACACTAAGATGGTTGCATGATAATATTATTTTGCAAATAAATGCATGCATGGATGGTGATGTATTTCTACTGCCATAGAAAATCGCTGGAAGACTTAAATAGAATGTTTTAGTGGATGGTGATGTGGCATTTGATCTAGTGGGTTCTCACATGACACAGATAGCTTGCATGTTGAGAAAAATAGAGCTATGACTCTAAGTGGGGTGCATCTATATAGGTTGTATAGATATATAGATGATAAATCACCTCAGTAAATATAGTAAAGCATCAAAGTACTTATGATGAGAGAGAAGAAGATGTCTCATCTGAATGAAACTATGTATAATATTTGTAAGACTACACAACATGCTGAAACAAAAATTGAGAGGTTTTTTCCAGAGACGGCATCATTTTGTCTTGTTCTGTCCAGTCCAGTGTTTATAACCAAATTTTGTGGTATGAAATTGTGCACGGGAAGTATTGTTTCATCCATCGTGAAAATCAGTTTAAATGCTGTAACGTTTTTTTCTAAATAACCCCGGCCGAGAATGGACTAAGATGTCTGTAACTAATTATGTCGCTCCAATATTGTCCTAGCAACCTCTTATACAAGTAAAAGGAAAATCAAATTCCACATCCAAATCCAAACAGTTGTGTGCCAGCTGTTCTTCGGTTGGGGTTTTCCAACTTGGCACGCCATCCCCTTTGTTATAAATGGAAGAAGTCTACATACCCCCCTGAACTATCAACCCTGGAACACTTCACCCCCCAATCTATAAAACCGGATAACCAGCCCCCAAACTATAGAAACCGGTGCACATAACCCCCTATAGTGGTTTTGTTGGGCGGTTTTGCAAACGGTTTTATAGAAACCCCCCTAGAATTATTTAACTCTTGCAGATAGGTCCTTCTCTCCCCCAGTCTGCCGCCGTGCTCCGCTCCCCCTGCCAATGGCGGCTTTGGGCGTCCGGCTCGCCGGTGATTTGGCGGACTAGGGCGGCGGCGAGCCGGCGCAATTGAGAGAGGAGCACGAGGGGAACTCGAGGATGTTCTCACCGGGCGGCAGGGGGAGGCGACGGCCGGAATTTGGCCCGTGGCGGCGAGGCGGCCGGCGGCTCGAGTCTTCGCACGGAGGAGCGCGCCCGGTGGCAAAACAGCGATGAGAAGCAGTGGTAGGTGTGCGGCTCGACGAGGAGGTCGTCGTGGTGGTGTCGGTCCTCATCGGCGATGCCCAGTATGGCTGGGATTTGGTCCACGGCGAGGGCAGTGGCCGGCGGCAAGGGCTCCACATGGACGGCGGTGCTCCCGCCGTGGAACGACAACGAGGACTGTCCAGATGGATTCAACTCGGTGAGGTGAAGCTCCTCATGGAGTTGGTCTGCTCTGATGGCGTCCCTGGCCGGACTTGGCCGTCGATGGCGGGCGGCGGCGCGTTCTGCGCGAGATGCGGCACGACGGCGTCAAGAGCAAGGGCACGGGCTCGGGCGGCGCCAACCGACGGCGGGAGCGTGGCTCGGCGATGGGGAGTCCCTGGAGGCGGCGGTCCCCGCCGGCAACGACCGAGGCGACCGGAATTTCGTGACGGCGGCGGCTACTCAGAGCTTCGCGTGGCGCCAGCGCTGCGGCGACGGAAAGAAGTCGATGACCCGCTGGGGAGGTGCAGCTCGACATGAGGGAGGTCTTGGCGGCGATGGCTTGCTCCAATGGCGCCAGGATGCGGCAAATCGCGGCAATGGCGCCGGCGGCAATCGGCGGCAAGGCACGGCGGTGATGGCGGCTTCGGCTCTGCGTGGGGCTCCGGCCGTGGTGGGACCATCGAGGAGGCTGCGGCGCAGCGCGGCGTCGTGGATCTGTCTCTTATACACAAGGGAGCAGAGTGCGGCGGTGGACTTGGCGGCAGGGGGGAGCGGAGCGCGGCGGCAGACTGGCGTCGGGAGGGAGGGAAGGACCTATTTGCGAGAGTTAATTAATTCTAGGGGGGTTTCTATAAAACTGTTTGCAAAACCGCCCAACAAAACCGCTATAGGGGGTTATGTGCACCGGTTTCTATAGTTTGGGGGGTTAGTTATCCGGTTTTATAGATTGGGGGTGATGTGTTCCAGGGTTGATAGTTCAGGGGGGCATGTAGACTTCTAAATCGATGTGGTTTTCACCTGCGGGCTGCGGCTCCCATTTTTCCCCTTTTGCAAATCGGCACCTCTCCTTGGAGAAGCCAGTCACGCAGCGTAGGCCGTAGGGGTTCGCCTTCTTCCTCCATGGGAAATCTCCTCGCCCACCCCAGCTCAAACCACTCCTTGCTGCCTCGCTCCGATCCGCTGAACTCACCAAGCGAAGTCACGTCCCCCATGGCGGAAAACGCAGAGCTCGGGCCGCTGGTGGACTTCCTCCCCGACAAAGCCGTCCGCTCCGTCCTCGCGCGTCTTCCACCGAGGTCGGTCTGCCGCTTCCGCGCAGTCAGCCGGGCCTGGCGCCGGCTCCTCACCTTCGACCGCAATTTCCTCTTCGAGCACCACCGCCACCAACCGCTCCAGGCAATGGCCGCCTTCATACACATCAAATACACCCCATGGGGTGAGGTCTACAGCCGGTCCGGCGTGCAGGCGCTCAACTTCCGCACCGGCGAGATCCGCTCGATCGCCGTTAACCCCTCCGAGCACCGGCACATAAGCGTCTTCGAAGACGGCAAGGCATTCAAAGTTCACGGCTCCTGCAACGGCCTCCTTCTCCTCAACTTCCATGAGGTGTTCTTCGTCTACAACCCCGCCACGCGACAGAGGGCTAGCCTCCCGCCTCTCCAATCCGATGAGGTCGCCGCGCTCTACTGCTTCAACTATGGCGCCCCGCTTGGAGTTGGAGTTGGAGAGTCGTACCGGGTGCTGTACCACCGAGGCCAGGGCATCGACAAGTGCTACTACATCATCTCGGTATCCACCGATTCCACCCTCGACCAGAGGCGGCGGAGGACCAGGGCCATCGGGCGTCCCATCTCTTTGGCCTCGGCGTACCTGGACCTGGATGCGGCGCTCATACAGGGGCCGTCGCCCGCCTGGGCAAGACCGCCTCTCCGGCTCCGCGACAACCTGCACTGGCCGCCGCAGGGGGAGGGGAGCCAGGACCAGAAGAGTCACATCTTGGTGTTCGACACGGTGACCGAGGAGTTCTCATGGATTAAGGCTCCCGTGGTGATGGAGGAGACGGAGGACGCCGTAGTGCTGCTCGAGATGGAGGGCAAGCTAGCCATGTCAACCTGCCAGAGGGGCGCGTTGGTGGTCGAGCTCTCAATCCTTGAAGACTACCACCGCGAGATTTGGGTCCCTATGCTCCGGATTCTGCTGCCCGCCGAACTGAACGGCCGTTTCGATTATGGTGAGGATGGGTTCGCGTTCATCGCGTCCCAGGATGGCAATGTGCTTGTCTCGACCTGCGAGGGGGATTTTTTTTAAAACGACCTGAAAATTCGCCCCAACGAGGAGTCGAACCCGCGACCTAAGGGTGCTACTAAAGCATTGTAACCACTAGGCTACAAGCTCTTTCACACACTATGTCACTACGCACCTGCTTAATGAAAGCCTTGTTCCATATTAAGGCGAAGCCAGGTAATTCAAAAGCGTCTCCTTGCCATAATTCTTTTTCTGTGTTAAGTAATCAAGATATTGTTGCTAGATCTATTAGTATGGGCGTGTTGATTGATGACGAAAATTTTGAAACCATTGATATGTTGGTCGAATTGGAAAGAGCTAGGAATTTGTTGAATATTAAACAAAAAGAAATAGAGAAGTGTCATATTGATAATAGTGTGGTAGAGGGGGAGTCAGGGGGAATTACTTATGATGATTCTGTTGGTAGTGATTCTGTTAGTGAAATTGAGGGTGATGCTGAATTTATTTTGGTAACGCCAAGAAAAAAAAGAAACAGAAAACCTCCGGAAAGATTATCCATTTCCATCCCAAAGAAGACAAAAAAGGGTGGAAAGGGTATCTCCCGAAAGAATAAAAAGGATAACTCAGGAAGTCATGGAATCCAAGACTTGCCTGGTAAAGTTATCAAAACCAAAAATAAGGTGAAAAAAATGAAAGGTTTCATATGGAACTGTAGGGGCATCAAGAAAAAAGGTGTCACCTCTTTCCTCAAAAATCTTATTCTAGAGCACTCTTTCCATATTATTGGGTTACAAGAAACTATGCAAGCTGACATTGAGGATTACATCATAAGGGCAATAGACCCACAACAGAAATATCTTTGGAAATGGATCTCATCCAGGGGGAGATCTGGTGGAATTCTAAGTGGGATAAGTTTAGATGATTTTGATGTGGGGGCCTTTCATGAAGGAAAATTCATCCTTCAAATGAATTTATGGGATAAGAAGTTGAAATGCAAATGGAACTTCTTAAATGTCTATGGTGCTGCTCAAGAAGCTGAAAAAGATGAATTTCTGAATGAATTGAATGATTTCTGTCATAAGAACAGTGAACCCTTTATAATTGGGGGGGACTTTAATATTATTAGATTTTCATCTGAGAAAAACAAGGGGGGTATCCATAGGCATTCCAATGCATTCAATTCCATCATTTCCAAGTATGGGTTAGTGGATTTAAACATGTCAGGAGGGAAATTCACATGGTCCAATAACCAGGATATTCCAACTTTGGAGAGGTTGGACAGATTTCTAGCAAGTAACAGTTGGGAAGCATTATTTGCAAATATTATAGTTTATAAGCTGCCACGTGATGTGTCAGATCATAATCTGCTCATTTTATCGGAAAATAATAATCAGCCTTTGAAAAAGCTATCCTTCAAATTTGAGCTCTCATGGCTCAAGAATGTTGAATTCCTACCAGCTGTTCAAAAAGTGTGGGACAGGGGTTGTCATGCTGATACAGCTTTTGATAGAATACAAATCAAGTTAAATAGATTTAAAACTTTCTTTAAGGGGTGGGGATTTCACAAACAAGGTGAATCGAGGAAAAACAGAATGCAAATTCAGGAGGAGCTAATGTTCCTAGAACAAAAAGAGGAGTTAGCTCCCCTGCTGTTAATGGAGATGCAGAGGAAAGTTCAGCTTAAAAGCGAAATGCTGACCATTCTGGAAGAAGAAGAATTGTACTGGTATAAAAGAGCACATGGGAAGTGGTTACATGAGGGGGACAATAATACAAAATTTTTTCACATGACCGCTAATGGTAGAAGAAGGAAGAACACCATGGTATCCTTGACTAGTGAAGAAGGTATTGTGGAAGGTACCGATAATCTGCTAATACATGCAACAAAATTTTATAAAGAGTTGTTTGGGCCTGAACAACAGAATCATATTCCTATGGATCCTCAACTTTGGGGTGATAATGAGAGGGTGGAGGAGCAGGAAAATGAGTGGCTTGTGAGACCTTTTTCTGAAATAGAGATCAAATTTGCTTTATTTCAGATAGAAACTAATAAGGCAGCCGGCCCTGATGGTATTCCTATAGAATTCTATCAAAAGTGTTGGGATATTATCAAGAATGATATCCTAGAGTTATTTGAGGATTTCCATAAGAGCATTCTTGATGTGAGTAGGATGAACTATGGGGTAATCACTTTGTTGCCAAAAGTGGCTGATGCTGAAAAAATTCAGCAGTATAGGCCTATTTGTTTACTAAACTGCCTTTATAAATGGTTAACTAAAGTCATTACTTTGAGATTGGAACCTGTGGCTGAAAGGCTAATCTTGCAAAACCAAACTGCTTTTATGAGAGGGAGAAACATAATGACAGGGGTTATGGCATTACATGAAACAATGCATGAAACAAAAAGAAGAAATGAATGCGGGATTATACTCAAACTTGACTTTGAAAAAGCATATGATAAAGTCAGTTGGGACTTCTTGCTAGATAGCCTCAAGAGAAGAGGTTTTAGTGATAAATGGTGTGGGTGGATCAAGCATGTGGTGCAGGGAGGCACTGTGAGTGTGAAAATTAATGACAAAATAGGCCCATATTTTGTGAGTAAAAAGGGGGTGAGACAAGGGGACCCGTTATCTCCTATTTTGTTTAATTTTGTGGCTGACTGTTTGACAAGAATGATTAGGCAAGCTCAAAATAACGGCAGAATTACTGGGCTTGCTAGCAACTTGATCCTGAGGGGTGTTTGCATTCTACAATATGCCGATGATACGATTATATGTTTGCGCGATGACATGGAAGAGGCAAGAAATTTAAAAATTCTGCTTTATCTATATGAATTGATGTCGGGTTTGAAAATTAATTTTGCCAAGAGTGAAATAATTTTGATAAATGGTGATGAGATGAAAAATGTAGAGTATGCAGAGTTATTCAATTGTAAAATTGGATGTTTCCCTATCAAATATCTAGGTGTCCCTGTCAGCCCAAGCAGGCTACATGTGGCTGATTGGGCTCCTTTGGGTGAAAAGAATGGGAAAAAGTTGATAGTGTGGAATGGCAACACTTTATCCATTGCTGGTAGGGCCACTTTGATAAATTCTAGTTTGTCAAGTGCATTCATCTACCATATGTCTATGTATTTGCTCCCTCAAACCACAGTAAAGTTGTTGGATAAACAAAGAAGATCATTCTTTTGGCAAGGAGGGGGACAGAAAAGAAAGTATCACTTGGTTAAATGGGAAAAAGTGTGCTTGTCTAAGGATAAAGGGGGTTTGGGTGTAAAAGATATTAGAAAAATGAACTTGAGCCTCTTGTGTAAGTGGTGGTGGAGATTAGACAATGAAAAGGGGATTTGGCAGGATTTAGTTCATGCTAAATATCTGAGAGGCAGTGTTATAAGTGGGGTGAGAATGAGAATTGATGATTCCCCAGTGTGGAAAGACCTTCTCAGGGTAAGAAATATATATTTGAGAGGGCGTGGCTTAAACGTTAAAATGGTAGGGAATGCTTGTTTTGGAGTGACATTTGGATTAGGGAAAAACCCCTGTGTGTGATCCTTCCTATTCATGTTGACTTGTGCTTGGAAAAAGATATCACTGTGTATGACTTTCTTAGTCAACAAGGGAGATTAAATTTCTCAAGATGGTTAAATGACATCCTTTTTGGGCAATGGATGGAAGTAGTCAATGAAGTGTTCCACTATTCCTTCTCTAATGAGGAAGATATAGTCTATTGGAAATGGTCTAAGGATAGAACCTTTACTACAAAATCGGTGTATAATTTTTTGTCAAATGGTACTGGTTTTCATAATAAACATATTTGGAAAGCTAAAATTCCATATAAAATTAAGATCTTCTGTTGGTTGATGGAGAACAATGCTATCCTAACCAGAGACAATTTGGTTAAAAGGAAATGGGTTGGGGATTCTTCATGTAGGTTCTGTGATCAGCTTGAAACAGTTGAACACCTGTTTTTTGCATGCCCTGAGTTGCCTGGGGGATTGTTGGATCCTGCCTGGGAACAAATTCCATTCCACAAAATTTCAATCAATATAGATGCTGGATTGCAAAATGGCTTCCTGGAAATGGGAATATATATCAATTTGGGGTGGCTGCGATATGCTGGGCTATTTGGAAATGCAGAAACAGGGCATGTTTTGATCAAAAGATGATCAAGAGCCCAGGGGAGCTAATCATCCATGCTTGTTCGTTTATGTCTTATTGGGCAGGTCTGAGCAACATGGAGGTGCAAGGTAAGATTTTGGATGGCGTCAAGATCCTACTGGCGTGTGCTCATCGTGTTCTGGCGAGGCAACAGGCGCTTCCTCTCCTGCAGGCGGATGCTGGAGATGGTGTGGACGCTGAGGAGGAGCAGTAATAGGAGCTTCTGGTGTGATGATAGTCAGTGGGGTGCCGGTGTTTTGTCATGTTAGTTGGTCGCTGGATGGCTATTAAACATGTAATGTTTGGTTGATGTTCTGGTTAAGGTTGTTTTGGGACTGTGCTCCTGGCATCTGGGAACCCTGGGTGCGAGGAGTGCCGGTAATCTAGCTTGAAGCAGGTTAGAGTTACCGGGAGACAGGCACTCATCCACTTCTCTCTGCCCCTG
>OAMR01000041.1:2987142-3054343 GCA_900205405.1 Echinochloa crus-galli
CCCCCCCCGGTTCGTCTGTATCTTGAACTATCTGTTATTTCCGTTGTGAAATGGAAATGGGGCAGGGCCTCGTCTCGAAAAAAATATTAGATTGTTTGGAACTTGGATTGATCTCATTAGTTCTGAATCTTCTGACCAAGATGACGGTACGTAGAGATGCAAATGTATGGGTCCTAGGTACTGATGAAGATTAGCCAGTGAATTTCTTACAAGGTGAAAAAACATCTTCATGCTTATGATGATGTGTGGTTATTTTGGCTTTATCTTGATCTGAGTCTCCATTTTGAGATGTAGATGAAAAATGATTAGTCACTATTATTGTTTTTCCTGACATTCATTTCCTACATTTCTGAGCCTTTTGCTTCGCCATTAGAATGGAAAGCTTTGATCAGATGTTGCCACTCCCCGATTCTGTTCAATGTTTGAATTTCTACGGATGATAGAATTTTGCTTGTTTTTTTGGAACATGACCGTGGAAATATCAGGTCATTTGCAATATCCATGTTCATGCTTAGAAGTTACAGAGTCAATTTTAGTGAATCATATTCACAATGGAGTTGTGGAAATTTAATTGAGCTCTGGAGTTGTGGTATTGATTCTGCATTTGATCCACCTGCCTGTGGGTTGAAACTATCCAGTGTTTCTGGAATTTCCAGTTTCCTACTTTTTGTATAAAGTACTGGCTTTAGATGTTATCATGCATATTATCTGTCAAACGGGTTCTATTATCTTTATTGGTGTTTATGTTTGTATCTTAGTTTGATCAAGTTTAAGTGAAAATCTCTGTGGAATCTCTTTTAACATAATGAACAGGTTCTGTAATCTGTATACTTACTGCATCAGTCTTATTTCATATTTACAGCATTTTTAATATAGATGATGCAGTAACTTATGTTTTGATATCAGAGTATCAGGGTAAGATCACTGGAACTTATTCTGAATCCTTAATTTGGAGGGAATACTAGAATAGTTGCTAGTGCTTTTATACATTTCTCTTTGGTTCCTAGAAATGGTTTGACACTTACCCTGAATCTAGACTTCAGTTACGGTCTGCCGATATCAATATGATTCAAGTGGTATTTTAGCTGTTATAATTTGCCATACTAGCACCCCTTTTTTAGCATTTTCTGTGGGTTTTATGGCTTTCACAGTTCATCTCTGGCAACTATCATTACTGCTATTGACATACACATTGTTTGTGTTTGTTCATTTGTTCTATACACCTCATTGAGTTACACAAGTTTAAGCATGTTGCTTTTATTAAGCACTGGCCGATCTGATCAATGTTTCGCTCTTTAGAGTGTGATTGATCAATGAATTTGTGCCGACCGCAGATATCATGTTTGATGGGGGAGCTATACGATTATCTGAACATGCCTATTGCATCATGAACAAGATGATCTGATTTGATGCTCTTTTTCGCTCTTGCATCTGAATAATTGGATGTGTCATTGTTTGCAATGCTGTTGAGTACTACGGAGTTCACAATGCAGTGCTGCATTTGCTACTCTGACACTGCAAGAGCCTGCATGGTTTGAAACAACATACTGTGGAACTATCATTCTTATTTTCTTTCACTGAATGAAAGATTGAGAATCATGAATGATTGTACGATTTGATTTGGCTTGTTCATTAGCTTGGTGTCACTCTTAACAGATGCTAGCGCTCTTGCTCTGCTCTTTTCTTTTCCCGAACCCTGAATGGAATTACCAGAACACTGTTTTTTTAAAGAACATTACCAGAACACAGTAGGCCGCCTTCTTAATTGTGGTGTCAGTTTTCAGTAACCTGTTGCTCGAGAATGTTTGCAGCTCTTATCATTCATGTAACTGTTTGTACATGAGATTGATGCCGGGAGGTGGCATTTTATCTGAACAACATCGGAACGAGGGTGGTGCGGTGCCTGGTGTGAATTGTGATGCACTGATGCTGAAAGGCCCCTCTGGTGATTTCGTGGACTGAACATTTTGCAGTGGAATGGGAGGCATTAAGGATGCGGTTCTCTATCAGGCCATTTAGAAGTTGCATGGTTGGTCAGCCAAGAAACATGACGGCTTTGCCCACGTGTCTGCTGGTCCTAATTCTGTCAGTATATACAGCAATGCGTAAGATTGTGAAGGTCATCAGGCAGAGGAAGAGGTTTAATACTTTGATTGATTCAATGGTCGCTAAAGACTCCCAAGATCTGGAATGCTCTGAGCCCCTGAGGATGCATTTGCTCTGGTCGTACGATGCTCAGGTCTCGGCCCTCCCTGCTCCCTCCGGCGTTGTTATGACGTCCTGAGTCCTGACCAACAGCGCAGTGTAGCACCGCAGGAGCTGCTTCTGCGAAGCCTGTCAGCACGCGCAATTCAGTTTTAACTGGGTCCAATATAGGAACCTTTCCTTTCTGCGCTGCCCACGCGAGCGCAGCGTGTGTAGGTGCCTTACATTTATTGGGCTTAATAGGACCGGCCCAGTTAAGGACATCCAGAAACCTATATTTCTATAGTTGAGGGCCGAGCGCGGCCACACATTTCCAGACCACACCCATCGCTCCCATTCCTCGTGCTCGCTCGGAGCGGCGTCGCTGAGCGGAAGGCGGTTTCGAGGGAGGGAGTCGGGCGGGCTCCAGGACTCCGGGAGCGGAGGAAGGCGGAGGTGAGCTCGCTGGAAGAACCCATCCCCTCTCGATCTCGTTGTCCGTGTGGCTGCATCTCCTCTTGATTGATCGATTTGGCTGATTAATCGGTGGAGTTCCGTTGATTTCGTATCTGTTCGTGGAGATTTGGAAGCAATTTTTCGTTAGCGAACGCAGGCGTTTCGATGGCTGGCTAACCAGCGGGGATGTTGCAGGAACCGCTCGGTCCACTCGCCGTCGCCGTCCATGGAGAGCACCGTGGGAGCGAGGAAGAGGAAGCGAAGCGCCTCGACCGCCTCGGCGGCGGTCCGCTACATCCCCGAGGAGCTCGTCCACAAAATCCTCCTCCGCCTGCCGTCCAGGTCCGTGCTCCGCTTCCGCGCCGTCTGCAAGGCCTGGCGCGACCTCTTCTCCGACCGGAATTTCGTCCTCGAGCACCACCGCCTCCAGCCGGATCTGCCCCTCGTCTCCTTCCTTCGCAGCGCCAGCGAAGAGCTGGACATCGTGGACCACTGCGTCGAGGCCCTCGACCCCCGCACTGGCGACTTCCGGTCCGTCTTTCGGTTCACCGATTCCAGTCAGCGGTTGTTTAGGATCCATGGCTCCTGCGACGGCCTTCTCCTCGTCAACTTTGAAGGCATCCTCTACGTCTGCAATCCAGCCACGCACCAGTGGAGTTGCCTTGGGGAGCCTGCTTACTCCTCCCATCTTGTGGCGTTCTACCGTCACGACCCCACCGGAGAGTACCGCGCCCTGTTCTACCGTGGCAACGGGTCATCGAGGAACTACTACATCATAGTGGCCGGCTCCGGCATGGGGAGGAGTCTCGGTCAGCTACCATCAGCAGAAGATAAGTACAATTTTCATTCAAGCCCAAGTGGGGAGGCAGCCCTGCTCCGTGGCAGCCTCCACTGGTCACCAGAGCGATGGGACAACCGCAGAATACTGGTCTTAGACACGGCCGCAGAGGTGTTCAGGTGGATGGCTCCTCCACCTGTGTTACTGGAACATACGTCGGTGCTTGTAATGGAGGGCAAGCTTGCCGTGTTCAGCTGCGGTCAGGATGTCAGAGTGGTTGAACTTTGGCTTCTGCAGGATTATGAGAAGCAGATGTGGGTCTGCAAATACCACGTAGAGTTGCCAGCTTTGGAGATCAGCACCTTGCCAGGCCTGGATATAGAATTTGAGATGGATGACTGGCTTAGATTTTTTATGTCAGAAGGAAGAGTTGCGGTGGTTATCCCCCAGCAGAGGCTGTTACTATGTGACATGAATGGGAATTTGCACGAGAGGTTCCGCTGTGATGGCCGCGCTCTCATGATCACTCGATATACCCTCAAGGAAAGCCTTGTTCGGCATGCGTTCTTTGAGATAAAGGACAATAAGGACACCAGTGAAGATGAATCGCCACCTATCTTCCGGGGTCTGTAAAGTGTGGTGGTACTTCTATGGTCCTGCGTTGCAGATCTTCAGTGCTTTAGAGTTTAGATATACAATCTCGAAAAACAAGCTTAGTGGTTTTCCTGTTCATCTCCTTTTTGTTTAGCGATATCACTATGTTTGTCCTGTCAATGTAGGGAAAATTGTGCATTATGGTTCCCAGATCTTAGTTAGCCGCAGTTCGGTAAATGTTTCAACACTATTTTGTTGCAATTTGCATATTTCCTGAATATTAATGTGAAATGGTCAGCATGCATTCCTAGTGATAATAGTGCCTGGCCATGGTGGTGGCTTATTCAACTTGTTTCCATTTAGCTGTTCTGCTATTGCGTCAAGATGTCATGCTCTCTAGAATTTAGTATATCTGTTCTATTTTGGAATTGCGAAAACTCGTTTTCTGAGACTTGTAGCTGAAGAACCAGCTTTGACACCTTTTGTTCCCTTATGAAGAATTCCTAGGCTACTCAAATAGTGCATTTATTCCTTGTGTTAATTTAACTGCATTTCTGTTGCTGAGACATTGTCTGTAGCTGTGAAATGTGGTATATGCTATTTTTTTTTACTTCTTACTATTTTCTTAGATGCTGTTAAACTGTTAAAATCAGGTTTCAGTGTTCACTCTGCCTAAAATCATAAAGTTCCAGGCATGAAACTGATTTATATGTAAAGTGGCATACTGGCTATCCTAAATTTTTTTCTCTCTAAATCTCAACGCAATTCACCCATGGAATTTGTTTAACAGTACTCATTAGCGGCCATACCATGCACAGGGCTAAATTTATGTTATACGTTACTGAATGTTTACCATTAAACCGTATATTTTGACATGCAATCTCTGTTTGGTTATTGTTATAAACATTCAGTGTTTTACATTTCTAGTTTCTCTGGATTTTCAGTATGCGTCGTTCAACTTGTTTTACATTTAGCTGTTCTGCTATCGCATCAAAATGTCATGCTCTCTAGAATTTAGAATATCTGCTTGATAATACTTTAGAATTGCAAAAACTCTTCTGTTTTCCGAGACCTGTAGTTCAAGAACCAGCTCTGACAGTCTGACACATTCTGTTCCCTTATGAAGAATTCCTAGGCTACTCAAATAGTGCATTTATTCCTTGTGTTAATTTAACTGCATTTCTGTTTCTGAGACATTGTCTGTAATTGTGAGATGCGGTATATGCTATTTCTTTTTTACTTCTTACTTTCTTATATGTTGTTGAAGTCAGGTTTCAGTGTTAACTGTGCATAATATCATAAAGTGCCAGGCGTGAAACTGCTTATATGAAAATTTCTGTTTGGTTGTACGTTGCTGAATGTTGGCACTATGTACTCTGTTTGGTTGTTTTAACATTCTGCACTTTCCGGTTCTGGTTTCTCTGATTATTATCATTGTTCTGAAAAATTCTGCATTTTACTGAATGCTCTTGGATATCTTCGGTTTGTTTGACTATCTCCTGAAGATGCAATGTTACTCTTCAAGCAAGGTGGATGTTCCTTTTAAAGGTGTTCGATTTCTGGGACTCTAGTTTCTCCATAGCTTGATAGCTATGGTTCAGGAAAACTTGCAATGTTGCATTGATCCATAGGGGTTTGAGCCTTTGAGGGTAACATTGATATATGGTGATACGCTGACTATTGCTTAAGAAGTTGACAAAATGTGCAAAAGTCAATTCAGTACTATGTTGTGTCGATAAGTGAGTCGGTAACTCCGAGGTCTGAATATTGGATGATGAGCTTGACAGCCTAATTTGGCTGGTTAACGCTTGCTTGGCGCTGCAAAATACGTCAATTGGTAGGAGGATTTTTGTGTTCAGTCAAGCTGCAAAGATAATCAGCGAAGGTTCAGTATGCGTTGTTTAGGTTTAGTCCCATCGGTCTTTGAGATTTGCTAGTTAACTTAAATCTTTTTTATATCCAAATGGGTGACGGTGGATCATGATTCGCCATTGATTCGGCTTTTATCGAACCCCATCCTTAAAATTGTTAATTATTAGTATTATCTCTATTCTAAATTAGTATTTAATGCTGGCTTTTTTAGTAACGTCTAACTATTTGTCTTATTATTATACAAATATCATTTGTTTGCTTGTGATTTATTTTATCACAAAGATATTTTAAACTTATTTTTATACTTAAACTGGCTCAAATAATATTTATAATCAAATGTTGCGAGAAAATAAATGACAAATTGTCATTTGCATTTCCTACTTACAGTCCTGAGTGCTGCACTTTTTCTTAGAGGGAACGTCTCTCCAACATCATGCTGATTTTTTTCTGACCCAAAACATCTTCAGGCCTATAGTCTTCCCCGGCCCAACCTTGATGGCCCATAGCGTCACGAACCCCGGACCCCGGGTAGTCATCCAGGCCCATGCAACGTCTCTAGAAGCCAAAGAAAGATTCCCACATCCGGAAGGGATACCAATCTCGTAAATACTCGCCAATCCGAGTGGCGAAGCCCGGAGCTGGCGCTCGAAAATATCTCGCCTCGGCACGAGCTCTGGAACCTTCACTGGCCCCAACCCCCGACGACCAGAACACACACTTCTCTCTATTTAGAGGGAGATATTTTTCTCACGCCCTCCCCGCGAATAAAAACTTTTCTGGCGTCCCTTTGAATCCATCCATCCATCCATCCATTGCTCGTCTCCCTCCCTCCCAAATTCGATGCGTTTGTAGCGCCGTTGCGTCGCGCCGCGTCGTCCGCCCTGCTGCTGCGCTTCCGATGGACGCCGGATCCGGCAATGCCTCCGGCGGCGGCGGCGGCGCCGGCGCGTCCGCGTGCTGCTACTACGCCATGCTCGGCATCCGCAAGAACGCCTCCGCCACCGACATCCGCGCCGCCTACCGGAGGCTCGCGATGGTGAGTTCCCCCTCCTTCCTTCCCCATGCATGCGCGGCGCGCTCGCGTGCGGTGTTTGATTGGGCGCTGCCCGTTTTGATTCCCGTCGAGCAGACCGTGCTGACCCGTTCCGATCTCTTGCCGTGGGCGCGCAGAAGTGGCACCCGGACCGGTGGGCGAGGGACCCCGGCGCCGCCGGCGAGGCCAACCGCCGGTTCCAGCGGATCCAGGAGGCCTATTCCGGTAAGGCGCACCCGTTTGTTTCGCCCGCGCGCCGCGGCCTGGCTGCACGAGATTTGATCGAAATTGTTCGTTTGGCGCAGTCTTGTCGGACAAGGGGAAGAAGGCCATGTACGACGCCGGGCTCTTCGATCCCCTCGACGACGACGACCAGGTCTCCTTTCTTCTCTTCCCTCTCCCTTCCTGCTGCTTTGCTTATTGTCTCTCGTCGAAAGCAATCGAATTATTTCGCCATTTTCGTGTGTGAATGAATATTATACTACAGTATTCTATTCTATATTAGCTGGAGAAAAATACTCATAAGTTGTGTGCTCTGTTTACGGACGGCCAGGATTTCTCCGACTTCATGCAGGAGATGCTGGTGATGATGGATAACGTGAAAAACGAGGTAGGCGTAACCACCAACCGCTCGGATTAATTAATCATCAATCATAATCCCAACCGCAGTTGTGCTCCACCGTAAAAAGATCGACGCGCTTTTCTCACCGATGCTCTTTCTCCGGCGCTTCCGTGCAGAAGCCGGACACGCTGGAGGACCTGCAGAAGATGCTGCAGGACATCGTGAACGGCGACGAGGGGAGCCGCGGCGTGGGCGGGCGCGTGCCGCCGGACGGCGCGCGGCGGACTCGCGTGGCGCCGTACCCCCAGCAGCAGCAGCGCAGGTGACCGGCGCGCCGGTGTACGAGATGTACACGCGGGCGGCGCGGTGCCTACGCTTTTGGTGTGAGAGAGACGAGAGGAAAGATGAGCCAGCAAAGCAAGCAACGGGAGGCTATGGGAAAAAAGAGAGAGGAATAAAAATGAATTGCCAAGTCGGTGCCATCTGATAATGTGACGACGCCTCCACCATGTCCATGGAGCAGTCGATTGTGTAGGCTCTTTTCGTTCCCGGCCGCGCCGCCGCAAGAACTGGCGGGCTACGCGTGGCCGGGGGGATTCCGATTATTTACCTTGCTATTAACATTTCGTGCCCCGATTGCCACTGGAATTCTTAATTTTTCTTTCTACAACTGTTTGCATTCCACTACACTAGTGATTGATAGCCCTGTTCGTTTGGCTGGTGGCTGGTGGCTGGTTTTTGCTGAGAGAAAAACACTGCTGGTTAGTTGGTGGCTGGTGGCTGGCGCTGGTTTTCGCTGAGATACTGTTGGCTCGCTGGAAACAATCCAAACGAAACATCCGTCCTCGTTACGTGTCGTGTGCTACCGTCTCTGCTGAATTCTCAAATCCGTTCTCCGGCGCCGACCGGCTGGCAACGTTGGCGTCTTCCGGTAACTGGAAAGGAGCCCTCGTGCTCGACGACGCTCTTGTCCTCTATGGGACATGACATCGGACGTGGCTCCAACTGTGCCTGTGTCAGTCATGTGGGTACAACCAGTATGGCGCTGGGTGATGCTTCTAGCTACGGCCGCGATGTACGCACGTACGTAGCACTAGGAACGCTCGCTTCGCTTGTACCCTTAACGCGCCATGACAACACGCTTGGATTTGCAGCTTGTTGGGGGCGCGTCGGCGTCAGGATCAGCGGTGACGGGTACGGCCGGCGTTCCAGAGTGCTCTCCTGGATCCGCAGCGCGTACGAACGAAAGCGAAACGACGCTGTTGTGATCGTGAGCCGGTGCCATGGATGGATTCCATCCACGGGGTGCTCGGTTTGGGGCTCGGGAAATCGCCTGGTTGAGCAGCGCAGCGCCATCCATCCATCATCAGCGGCGGTGATGGGCCTCCGATCCCTTTTGTTTCCCCGCTCCAAGTTGCCGGGGCCCGGGCCATGTCGCCGTCTGGACCAGAGGATTTTTCTCCGCCCATCGCTGGCCGTAGATGTCTCGAATCCGGAGTGCTCGGTGCAATATCAATCAGGTCCCGACAGTGCCTGGCGGGCGGGGCGTTTCACCCGATCGAGCGGCGCGCTGGCTGTGGCTGTGGTGGCGGAGGGCGGAGGCGGCCATGGAGGGGCGGGCGCGGCGCGGCGCGGTGCGGTGGTCCAGAGAAAAGTCTCACAAACGGAGGGAGGAATGCGCTCCTGGTCCCTGTTCGCTTCGCTTCTGAAAACGAAGGAACGGGCAGGGGCCACCTGACTCGACTCGAGATACTTCCGGCGCCCGTGTGTGCCTCGAGGGCTTGGCTGGCGACATGGCCACGGACGTCGAGAACGCGATCTCAGCGAGCTTTGTTTGTTACTTTTTTTTTGTTTATTGATGAGAGGTGTACACGAGCGCTTCCTTCCTGAAGTATCCGTACACGCGAGAGAAAAATATCTGCTCGGCTGGAACAATCGGGCACGAGGCACTGGCCTAACACTGAACGGACTCCAACATTTTCCGTAGGGAAAGAAAGGGCGCAGCAACTGGGGACTCTGGAATGCTCCACCCTCTTTCTAAAAAATTTATGGCGTCACATAGCCCGATTTGGTAAATTCGGGTCGATGCTTGCAAGTGGCGCCGTCGCCGATGCTGATGCCACCGCATGCTGCCTCTCGAATCCGCAGGGTTCGCTTGACGGCTTGAGATCGATAGCTTCTTCGTGCAGCAGCTGACGTGTGGATAGGTGTGGGTGATGCGCGCCGTATATACAGCGCCCTTGTTTTCTACCATTGGCCAGGCACCTATCCAACTTTTTGGGGAAATTGACGCGCTCGAATTTGCAAGCCGAGCCGAGGCCGCCGGCCTGACGTTGCTGTCCACGTGAATGCGATTATGCGAGGTTTGAGTCCATGTGAGGGCCCTTTTGTCCAAACTATCTTTCTTTGCACGAGAGGGCCACCTCGCGCGCTTGCTTTTTTACTGCTCAGTTCTGTGGTGTTTGTTTCCACCAGCGCCACGGACTGAGCATAAAACTTGTACGACGATCTTCCAGAAACTTTTTCTTTTAGCTTCAGGAACAAAAATTTTGTATGTATATCTGAAAAAGCAGGAACAGCGGATAATCCTCTATCTAACAACAAGAATAAAAGCGATGCTACAGGCTTCGCAACACCCTTACGACTTACTCCGTACTCCGTACGAGAGTAGCCCCTCTATGTTCCCCGTCCTTTCGCAAAACATATCCTGTGGTTCCCGTCATTCTTCGAGAGATAGCAAGAATGATCGCGAAAAGAATTGAAACAAAAGAAAAAAAAAGATACTCAAGTATCCTGTGGTTCCCGTCATTCACCGCTGTTCAAGTATAGTACATCCTATGCTCGGTGCACACAGAGAAAGAGAAAAAAAAAGAAAATACTTTTCCTATTTATGGGCCTCAACATTCTCAATCTTGTTCGCCAGGTCCGCTTCACCCTTCCCAATCTCTTCGAGCCCACCAGCGAGCAAGGCCGTTGCTTGCTGCTGGCTAGGTCAGGTCCGGTTGGAATTCCGATCCGGTTTATGGGCTTCAACCTTAAAAATCTCTGGGAGCCCAGCGAGGCCGCGAACAAACGCACACAAAACACCACCGCCCAAAAAAGGAAATACCGGTAGTTGGCTAGTTGCTAACAAAATGTCTCATTCACATCATTTCAAATTTTCTTCGGAGGGGTAACCAAACATGCAACATTTCTCATTTCAAGTTTTGGACAGAAGGGCAGCCAAACATGCCGATCCCTGGCTGGATAACAGGTTTTGACCATGTGTCCCGAAACTCCCACAGCATTTCGAGTAAATGAATGAGTAGCAACTCTCAGAAAGCGTTATGTTTACATTGGTTGTTATTATGTCAAAAAGGAGGGATAAAACCGGAGCTTAAATGGAATCTAATTTCATGGAAAGCGATATCCTGGGAAGTCTGAGCTCCAATGCTCTCATTCTTCGGCTGGCCTTTGCCCCAGAACTGGTATATCTTCATACCTTTTCTGCAAGTTCATGTTACAAAGAAGCGTTAGCTAAGCCATCTTAAGCATTTTGGCCTTTCAGGCAGCACGGACCAGAGTATAACAGTATATACAAGCAAGCAATGAGGGAGCTTTTCATACATGCAGCTGCAACAAAATAAAGCTCAGCTGTTTACTCAAGCAGACAAGAGCTACAATTGTCTGCAAACCAAGAGTGTATGCAATAATAATTCCAGTAGGTCACCACATACCATCTCCAAATGAAGTCAAACCCGAATTATTCAGAACTGCAGTTTTTTTTGGTCAAATGATGTATAATGTAACCCTACACATTCTGCTCAACATTCAAGAAGCAGACAATCTAAAAGCTGGGTTGCAAGTCAATATTTATCTGTCTGGCATTTTTAGCTGCACACTACATTGAACAAGTAAAATTCAAATGCCTTCTTCCTCATCAAAGTTAAGTACTCATGATTTATGCCTCTGTCATGCAATGTGGAGATGCCCCGATGCAGCTTGGTTCAGCATGAAATGAAATGTATATTCACAATAAATTAGAATTGTAATGCAACAAGTGGTCAGGACCTATTGATTTTTTCCACCAGTAAACCATCCTTCTGGACAAAAGAGGACCCGATCCCTCCTAATCCATGGGAATTGCATGGAAATTGTGTACTAAAAGGTTCTACGAAACAAAGGATAAAGCGCAAAGAAAACAAATACTCTACATGTCAACCTAATGTTAGAGATGTTTTATCCCATCGGCTCTTTAAATGATGTAACAGTGTAAACCACATAAAACACTACAATGAACTTAAACCCTGTAGTATTAAGTGATAAAACAGTCATCTAATCAAGCCACATAATTGCACATTCATGAGTTGGCAGCAATCTTTGCAATGGAAGTGTATTGTGCAAATAAATGTTCAACTCTTGCATTGACATCATGCATTCATTAATTGTGTATCATGCGGGCAGTTCGGCTTGCAATTGGCATGGTGTAAAATGTACGTTCATAGTAAAAATACGATTATAACATATTTGCTATTTTTTACTAATAGTGTCAAGCAGTAATTCCAATAATCTTGGCAGAACATTAGACCATATATCATGCAAATAACTACAGAATGGATACTCTACAAGAATGTGAAATCAGGTACAATGAAAATACAATTCAGTGCATAACCAACTAATCCAAGACGTGTTGATTCCTTTTGCACTCTAAATGCTAACCTCATGTGCTTGGTATCAGATGTAAATGATTAAGGATGCTACTTTGGTATGGTTATTTTGGACCCAGTTATTTGAAAAAGGAAGTTAAGTGTCATGTAGTGTATAATTTGGTGTAGACATTGTTTCAATTGAACTTTAGTAAAACAAAGGAACTTGTCAACATATTACACGACTTTTGATAAACAAATAGAACAGTTATGAAGCTATGACAGCAAAGATGAAATGTGGAAAAGGAAAACCAGCAAAATATCACCCACCACAAACACAAGGCTGTCAAAACCGTGCTACCTACTAAACAAAATAGCAGCCAGTAGAGGTGCTACCGTGCTAGACTGCTAGTCCCAAATAAATGTCACATAGGGATTTCTTCACATCAGACAGCAATCCCATGATTCTTTCAGGGTGATGACTCAGGTAGTGCATACATGACTCAGGGTGATCACTCAACAAAGAACAAGAGGGTAATCATCACAAGCAAAGCAATGCTATCAAACAACAACATCACCTATCTTGAACAATCAAGTAGAATCACTTCACATAATCACATATCAGATCTTCATAGAGAAAACAAACGCAGCAAGCACACAGGTTCTGATCAATAGAACGTTGATTTCATTACCTACTTGTTGGATCACAAACGGAAGATCCAGTACCGGATTACCCCTACGAATCAGGCGACGCTCAACAACAACACGAAAAGGGGAGGGTGCCAGAGAGGAAAGAGAAAACTTACCCCGACGTTGTTCATCTCCCAGAGCTTGTGGACCCCGTAATCCACCGCCTGCAACCAAACCAGACAAGTCAAATCAACCATCTAGAGACGGCGAGAGCGAATCGAAGAGGAGACACGAGGTTGGGGAGAGGATCGATCTGGGAGTTGCGGATCTGGGAGGGGTCAGGGGGTGTCAAGGGGAGGGCGTACCCGCTCGCCAGCGAAGGCGCCGGCGACGACGAAGGTGACGTAGACGGCGTTGCGGCGCATCACCACGCGGTAGAGCGCGTCGAAGAGACCCATCGCAGTGGCGACGGCGGCGGCGGCGGCGGCGGCGTGCGCGAGCAGGGGAGGAGGCTGTAAGAGAGGTGGAGGTGGATCCGAGAGAGAGAGAGAGGCACACGGGAATGGGAAGAGGCCGGAAGAAATGGGGGCGGCGCTTATCGGCAATACACACATCTGGGCCTGACTCCCCCGGTGGACTGGAGGCTAGCCCATGGGCTTTACCCTTCCCAATCTCGAAAGCCCAGTGAGGTCGTTGCTTGCCTGGGCCAGGCTAGGGGAGACCTTTTCAGATCCTTCCAAAAGACCAAAACATGAAAACAACGTACAGAACATAGAGCCAATCTTTATTCCTAAAAAAGGAAAAATGAAATGGGAAAAGGTGAACAAATTCCTCTACAAAGAAAACAAAAAAAACCTTAACTGATAAGTGAAAAACGCAATGCAGATAAACACGTCCGTCCGCGTCGTCGTGTGGCTGTCCCTTCACCTCGGCAGCTCCTTCCCAGCTCCAACGCCAGTGCACAACCGCCCTCTTCGCGCCCTGTCCAAAAATGGACGCTGCCTTTGTATAAGAACCCATCTCCACCCTCTTTGCTAGGTACTCCCAATTCACACCAAAAATAAAGACTATACACACCCTTCCATTGGTGTGGTTGGGGGCACCATTTCTTTATCTCGTGTGTTTGTGCAAATAGTGCATACATATATATAGATCGTAAGTTCCTGCGGCACCCACCATGAAAGGCGCCGTCATCGGCGCGTCGACCGTCCTGGTCGTGGCGGTCGTCGCCGCCGTCTGCGTGGTGTCCTTCAGGGGCAGCAGCCATGGCGGCAAAGACAATGGCGAGATGTCCACCTCCGTCAAGTCCATCAAGTCCTTCTGCCAGCCCGTGGACTACAAGGAGACGTGCGAGAGCGCCCTGGAGGCCACGGCCGGCAACGCCACCAGCGTCACCGACCTCGCCAAGGCCATCTTCAAGGCCACCTCCGACCGGATCGAGCGCGCCGTGCGCGAGTCCGCCGTGCTCAACGACCTCAAGCACGACCCGCGCACCTCGGGCGCGCTCCGCAACTGCGAGGAGCTCCTCGACTACGCCATCGACGACCTCAAGTCCACCTTCGACAAGCTCGGCGGCTTCGAGATGACCAACTTCAAGGCCGCCGTCGACGACCTCCGGACGTGGCTGAGCTCCGCGCTCACGTACCAGGAGACGTGCCTCGACGGGTTCGAGGTCGCCGCCACGGACGCCGCCGGCAAGATGCGCAGGGCGCTGAACGCCTCGCAGGAGCTCACGGAGAACATCCTCGCCATCGTGGACGAGTTCTCCGAGACGCTCGCGGAGCTGGGCCTCCCGAGCTTCCACCGCCGGCTGCTCGCCGGCGGCGGCGGCGACTCGTGGCTGCCGGACGCCGAGCGCCGGCTGCTCGGGGCCTCCGTCCCCGGCGCGCCGGACTTCAAGCCGAACGTGACGGTGGCCAAGGACGGCAGCGGGGACTTCAAGACCATCAAGGCGGCGCTGGCCAAGGTGCCGCCCAAGAGCGCCGAGAGGTACGTGGTGTACGTGAAGGCCGGCAAGTACAAGGAGTACGTGTCGGTGCCGCGGAACCTGACGAACGTGGTGATGATCGGCGACGGCGCCACCAAGACGGTGATCACGGGCCACAAGAACTTCAAGATGAACATCACGACCAAGGACACGGCGACGATGGAGGTGATCGGGAACGGGTTCCTGATGCGCGGCGTCGGGGTGGAGAACACGGCGGGGGCCGAGAACCACCAGGCCGTGGCGCTGCGGGTGCAGAGCGACATGTCGGCGTTCTACGAGTGCCGGTTCGACGGGTACCAGGACACGCTGTACACGCACACGTCGCGGCAGTACTACCGCGACTGCGTCGTCACGGGCACCATCGACTTCATCTTCGGCAACGCGCAGGTGGTGCTGCAGAACTGCCTCATCCAGGTGCGCAAGTGCATGGACAACCAGCAGAACATCGTGATGGCGCAGGGCCGGAAGGAGAGGCGCTCGGCGGGGGCCACGGTGATACACAACTGCACCATCGAGCCGCACCCGGAGTTCGAGTCCAGCGCCGGGAAGCTCAAGACCTACCTGGGAAGGCCGTGGAAGGAGCACTCCAGGACGCTGTACATCCAGTCGGAGATTGGAGAATTCATCGACCCGAAGGGGTGGCTGCCGTGGCTCGGAGACTTCGGCCTCAACACCTGCTACTACGCCGAGGTGGACAACCACGGGCCCGGCGCCGACAAGAGCAAGCGAGTCAAGTGGAGGGGCGTCAAGAACATCACCTACGAGCAGGCGCAGCAGAAGTACACCGTCGAGAGCTTCATCCAGGGCCAGCAGTGGCTCCCCAAGTTCGGCGTGCCATTCATCCCGGGGCTGCTGCCGCAGAACCAAACCGGCAGGATACACTGACACCCGTACGTGGGATGTTGTATATAGATGATGTGCTTGTTGGGTCCCGTCCTTGTGATCGGCGGTCTGTGTGTTGTCCATGTGACCATGTGGAACCAACATTTACCATGGTTCAGGCTGCAATTGTTGGGATTGTGACTACTGTTTATGTGGAAGGAAAATGCCGTAACAGAATTCAACCAATGTGGCAATGTGTGCACACTGTTGATTGCCTGACTGAACATTGGTACCAAAAATCCGTTCAAAACGAGGTACCCGAATTGAAAACACATTTTTACATTAGGTAAGGATGAAAACACGTTTTTCCTACAAGAGTGTTATCTTGTTTCCAACATAGTAAGGCCTTCTCCAGCGGTGGGTTTGGCGGTGCATGAAAAGAAGAAGTCCGACATGGTTCAGCTTTACCCCTATGTTCTCCAGTTGATCCAACAACCATCACCTGAGTAACCTGAGTAATACTTAAAAAAAAACCGTCACCTGGGTCCAGACACCAGAGAATAGCAATGTATCACGAGAGAACAAGTTCAGAGACTCAAATATATATTTTGAAAATTCGGGGACCTAGATGACACAATGAGACAAGTTTAGAGACCAATTTTACTCGTAACATTTGCTTAATCTTAGTATGATGGTCCTAAAAGTTGTATATGCACCGAACTCGCTCGTGCTCTCTATGCTAGAAATTGCGGTAGAAAAACAACATAGTTAAGGGGATGGATGTAACACTTGGGATTATGTGGTACAGTTTTCTGTTTTTTTTGGAATAAAAGAGGACCACATTTTCTAGGCCTAAAATCCTTTGAAATTCTCAATACAGAATTAGTAAAAATATTGGGCACTTTTTAAAATGCTCTTACAAATTTGTTTTAGAGATACTAGAACCATCATACAAAAGACAAATAATTAAAAAGATACAAAGACTTGAAAACAATTGCTTTTCGGGGGACTGTTCCAAACTTGGTCGCAGACCCAAAATCAGTCTCTGCGTAGCGTTCCGCAAAATGATGTACCGGACAACCAACAAGTGCAAAGGCAGCTTCGCAGGGCACCCAAAAAATAGCTTCATTGAATGAGATCAGATTCCGATTACATACAGGTAGGGGTGGTAACGGATCATGGCCCGTTTGTTCCTTCACAATCTAACTTGGCCCTAACAAAATTTAGCTCAACAACTAGTATTATTTATGCCCGGCCCTAATCCGGCCCGATCCTTAAAATTTCTAGTACAAAAGTGAGGGCCCTTTACCACCCCTACATACAGGGCAACCAATGGAAACAACTATGGCCGACTACTCCACGCCCGGATCAGCAAAACTGCAGCTTTTGCTAACAAGACATTTCCCAGCTGCGAAAGAGCCCTACTCGTTAACAGGAACGGCAGGCTACCTAACCTAAGTCTATAGCATTTACAGGGTAAAATGGGACACTATACACAGGATGGGGCTACCAGGTCTAAATGTTAGTTGCCACCGCTATCTACAAGCATAGAACACGACCGTCAATATTCTCAACCTGCACTTTGCGCAGTGATCAGAGATCCATGAATCTGACACATCCAAACCATATGACAATGCCTTCTCTCCCCTTTAGCACCATAAGCCTTGCCTTTTCTATCAGTTCTCCGACTAGCAATCAACTTGTCTACTTACATGTAGCATCTGACGAAGTTCATTTCAGGTCCAAGAGCACTGCAGAATCGCAACTTCCATCCAGAGGCAGTTCCTATACACCCTGAAATGGTTATAGGCCCAATTAGTCCAAATCCTTCACTTTCCATCTAAATGAATGCATGAGAATATAGCCAACAAATGACAGTGGTGGTTTGCAGCAAACTGGCAAGCACTAGACCCTTACATAGCAGGTTAACTAGCACTATACTTCAAGACTAGGGAACTCAACAGAACAGATGTGAATCAGATACTTACCATTTTTAAGTCCTTGAGAACCCACAGCTGGACTGTGCATTACACGGACAACTAGAGGCCCTGCCCAGCAGATGCAGCCAGCACCGAACACATGGGATCTCAATCTTGAATTAAATAGCCTCTAGCTTGATTGGTGCTTTTGAAAAAACTGATAGAACAAAAGGTGCTTCCTCCCCAGGATGGATGGTAGTTGGCACAATCGTGTATCCTTTAGGATAAGGATCCAAGACCAATTCACATGATATCTCTCTTGAGTTAACATAATCTGTTCCACCTGCAGATTCATGCATGTAGATATTGTAGGCGGCACGACAGCCCTGTGTCTTGAGTATCCTCATTCCAATATAGAACATTGAAGAATCATGACTAGATTGATAATTCCGGAAACCGTTCGTCTTTCTAGAGAAACCAACACCCTGAAAAGCATGAAACTATGCAGATAAATATCATTGCTTCTCCTAGCTTTACATTGATATGCAGCTTGGACATACCTGAGTAAGGGTAATAAAAACATGAACTGGATATAGTGCATCCCGTCCTGTTACTCTAAGACGATACTGAGGATTTTGATGCCATGAGTCAAAATCTTGGCAACCACCTGCGCTATAGCCGAGCAGTTTGGCTTGCAATTGGCATGGTGTAAAATGTACGTTCATAGTAAAAATACGACTATAACATATTTGCTAATTTTTTACTAATAATGTCAAGCAGAAATTCCAATAATCTTGGTAGAACATTAGACCATATATCATGCAAATAACTACAGAGAGAATACTCTACAAGCTACATTTTGTTTCCTACTAGTGCAATATGTTAGTTTGTAACCTTCCAAGGGTACTAATTTGTTTTCAATTATCATTATAGTTATCACCTTCAAAGACATCCCAGAAAACCTTATTTGCACTTTGATTTCAAGTGATAAAACTGCATGTGGCTGGCTCTAAGTTGTTTAACACAATTATGTTGCTTTCTGACCTTAACTAGTTCAATATGATCCGTGCAAGCAAATTGACATCAAGAGACAAGCACCTGTGGGACATGCATAAGCTTATGCTTCATTCGTTCAGTCCACTCTGGCGAAGAGTCTGACCAGGGTCCGTTCCATTCAACTTCATTTGCCCATGGATTTCTAATTTGGATGAGTTTGTGGCCATCAACTTCTCTTACCTGAAAAACAGTACAATTGTGTAAAATTATCCAGGAGAAGAAAATTGAAGGGCTGACAATTAGCGGGAAGCTCAGATACAAATGAGAGCAAACCTGCAAAATTGAGTACGCATGACCCTGAACAATGCCACTTGATGAGATGTGAACATCAGATCCAGAAGGACTTCCAGCACCAAGAAGAAAACCTTCCTGTTTGAAATACAATAACTGCGACCACAATCTTCCACTAGCAAGATCAATCTGCGCTTGTGGACTTCGCATATCAATCTCTTCACCAGCACCTCCCGTGAGGTCTACTAGAGCATCTTGAACAAGCCCGCCTTCTAATGCCTCATAAGAGCCATGAAGTTTTGCATAAGCTTTCTCGAGAATAGATACCCAAAGCTCATTTTGCTTTTTACTAGTAGCAAATGCTGGTTTCCCCGGAGACTCACAGGGGATCCAATCATCAACAACCACGGGTACCCACTCACCCTAGAGAAAATGAAACATAGAAACTATAAACTCAGAAAAGTCTAGGTCAAGTTTTACTGTAAAACAATTCATAAAATCTCTCCACAATGTAAGATAAATACTGAGTCATAGGGGAAAACAGTGAATTGTTATAAACCTTAATACGAACATCTTATAAGTACTCTTATTAATGCGCACTATTTTCCCATTAAAAAGCTATACCAACTACAGCCAAGTTTTATTGTGAAATGTAGGTATGTGCTACAGCCTAATGAAATCATGCTGCCCCAAATAAATAACATCATATAAGTGCTCCTCATTAGCACCGTTTTCCTTTTTAAAAAGTTATACAAACTACAAGCAAAATTTATTGTGAAGTGTAGGTACGTACATGATATAATGATGTCATCGACCTAGAAATATATATCAACGATATGTCCAAACTGCTTAGGATTAATAATCGGTCTATTAAGTTTTTCCTAAACCTCCCCCAACAATGCTACATGTGCTAGCTCTTAGAATCCACCTCATCTTGTTTTACTATGTGGAGGAGAGAGATAAGAGAAGAGCTAGCTCTCATCAAGAGATTGTCTCAAGCACACCTTTGATGTGTGGTGGGCCAGCACTTAAAACTATCCAAACACCTTTCTTTGTTTTGGGACCCACTTTAGCTTTGGTTGGTCTGTAAAAACTAGACCATTGGAGAAGTATCTTTTATGTTAGCTCCTATTGAGTTGGATATGACACATATCACATATGCCTTAGATATTGTAGTTAGCTCTAACTATTGGAGGCATTCTAATACCTCAAATTAATGCTATCAAGATAGCAGAATGCGGCTCAGGTTTATAAGTACGTGTGTTGATGGCACTCCAGGGAAGCTAGGAAAGGGGCAATTAGTAGCATACTTACACCAGAGGGATCAAGTATAACTAAGCTACTATTTTATCTCCAAAAGACCATGCACATCCAAGATTGACCCCCGCATGGCTCCAGTAAATATTGCAGACTGAACTACTTCTGATAAAATAATTCATTTTTCCAATGCAGTAAAGTATATATTACCAATGCATGCAGCATGCTGTACGCAAAGAAATTTGATGGTTTGCTTCAGAAATTGAACTCTGAGTTAAACTGACGTAAGATAGTTTTTCTCAAACCACGCAGGAGAACTGCGTGTCATTTCATTAAGGTAGAAGACAGATACCAACAGACTAGACAGACCACACTAGGCGCCATGAAATGGCACCACCCACACTAGACGTAAGATAGTCAAATGCTAAACTGCACCATGATTCTATGTTCTAACATTTTATGATAACTATAACTATACTATAAACTTAGCAGAATGAATCAACTGAACCTTCCTGAATATCATGCTAACCAAATGGAAATGAATAACCCAAGTGAACAGATATTAATCGTTCAAATGGTTTAAATCATCAGATACCTGAATGCAGAATCTGACAGTGTAAATTCCTTCTTCATTGTACTCGGGGGTGATTATAACTTCTGATATACGGGATGCCTCAGTTAAAACTGCGACTGCACTTAGGAACCAACAGTCTCCCAACCGACCCTGAAAAAAGAACAATTCAGTAAATTGATAACAGTTAAGCTAATAAATGTTCATGCCTTAAATTACTTGGTCACAATTTTGGCTGCACAGAAGAAAAAAGAAACTGCATACCTGACACACGTCTGAGGAATTCACAGAACCAGAAAATAAGCAAGGCTGAGAATTGATAGATATCTCCTTTGCTATGTCAGCAGGCCTCATCCACTCAGAAACAACCTAAACTCATAAATAAAAAAGTATGAGAAACTCAACCAATATGATTACATACAAGTGTAAGAGATGTGCACGTAGAATACCTGCAGTTTCAGAGGTGGATCTGTTGGATCTACAAACAAAGAGCGATCATCTGGAGGGAACTCTTGATCAGTAAAATTTCTTTCTCCTTTTGCAATAAGAGCATCCCTGACAGCCCTTTCAACAGACAGCATACGCTGGTTGACTTCGTCTCGTGTCTCAAACCTTGGTTTTCTTGGTCTTCTAGCAAAGGAGTCGATATCAATAGCTACAGCATCATGTGCTGGACGTTTCCTACCACTTGAGTATTGTCCATCCCATTCGACATCCCCTTGATCATATAGCTCATAAGCTTCTTCACTTTCCCAGTCATCCACCTAAATTGAACAGTAAATTAAGAAAATCACATTCAGTTTCATATCCACCCGAATTCAGGACATCAGAAAACACTGAAAGTACAAATATCTAGATGAAAGCAATACCCTTGCAGAATAACTTCCATGCCAAGCATCGCCAGCTGCAAGGTCAAAAAAGCCATACTCGGCAGGTGACATGGCTGTATGTAATGCAGCAACCTCATCTTCACTGAGGCATCTTCCCCATAAACAAGCATCCATGATCTGCATCTTTGAGTCTGAACCTTCACTATCTGACCTACCAAAGGCATCTAAGTCTATGGGTGGCCTCGCACCAACCCAAATATCGGTCCCAGGTTCCCAAATACCATTATTTGTTGGCAACGGCAACCCATTCTGATATCCATCGTAAAGTCCATCGATGAAAGAAGTTGCTTCACCTAGGTCAGCATCTATAGTTACAGTGACAAGATGCCACCTGCAAATTCAGAGAGCAGCTATTAGATCTTACTAGTAGTAAAATAAAATGGTTGCTCGATTGCTTCCAAAAATGGATTGCATCAGAGTTTGACTAAAGTAATACTTGTGCATGATGCAGCAGAAGAGAACAGGTCTGAACCCAACAAGTAATTTAAAAACACCAGTACTGATAATCAACATTTTTTTCTCATACAAACTAGAAATAAACCCACCCACATACACACAAACAACAGGTATGACACGAAAACTAGAAGTAAAGGACAATAAGTTGGCGCTGCTTTTGATTCCGTTTTCTATGCATAATACAATAGTAGTGAACATGTGAATAGGGGGTACCTGCCATCTGCAATGCTTGATGCACCAATATTCCACTCTTTAGCAACAGTAGTCATCCTTTCACCCTTTGTCACTAATCGAAGACCAACTTGGCCAGCTTCCATTCCCTGTTCTGATCCTGCCACTAAGATTTCCCAGCAAACCTTCTTTTGGAATTCACTTCCAAAAAGACACACTGGACCAGATACCGGTTGAACCATTACAGAAATGGACAGAGTAACTTTTTGACTTTGACATAGGCATGAGTCAAGTTCTCCACAATGACGGCCAGTACTCCTCGGTTCATCATCGAGTATGCATACAGTGCCTGGAATCCCAGTCTGCTCAACACATACATATAACAAGTTAGAGCTATAAAGATATCCAAGGATGTTAACGTGCAACATGCACCCAAAGAAAAGTACATTTCTATAGCCCTAAAATGATGGAATGTGTGTTTTATAACTTGATGAAATTTTTTTCCTCGAAAAAAAAAGAACTTGACGAAATTTAGGGTAATCAGGAGATAGAACCTGTTCTGCTCGCCGAGCCAATTGTGCCTTTCTTATGTGATTGGCTATTGAGGAGACCCTATCTCTTGCAAAAGAATCTTCCAGCGCAGAATCACCTCCAACAGCTCTGACAGCTGCTGCCATAGCTGCAGCATCCCGGCTTCCAGTATTTGGAATAGAAGAAAGCAATGATATTTCGAGTTCCTTCCATTTACGTTCCTCTCTCTCCAGCAATGCCCTCCTCCTTTCTCTTCCCTTCCCTTCTTCCTCTCGCCTTTGCATCAAGGCCTCCTCTTCCATTTCTTTTTCCCTTATATAGCTGTAGATACAAATAAGAAAATTATAGTAATGGCCCCATGACGATTTTGTAATATACATCATACATATAATCATGGTATGATTAGAAATAAATGAAAAAAAAATACCTTTCTTGAATGAGCTCAAATTGCCTCCGATCTTCAGGCATCCATTTCTTAATTTCTTTGGCACTCAAGTCGGAAAGACCTATGCTATCCAAGAAGAGTCTTAGACGAACTTCATCCTGAAACAAGAGAAATGCTTCACACCGTTATCAATTGCTAACAAATCAGGGGGTTGAAAAGAATGATAGAAGATACCAAGTTTATACCTGTATTTGTTCAGCTTTGGCAGTCAATCCAAGCAACAGAAGCAAATAACCTCCAAATTTGTCCCACATATACACCCATTCAGTATCAATTGCTTCTTCTAAAGCCAAAATACGTGCATGGGCACACATGTTCCTCCTATAGTCTACATTTGCCAGGGACTGAGGGCAAATCATTAAACAACCTTTTACTCCACAAAAGAAAGATCCTGCAGCAATTTCTTCATTTCTCAAACGATCTCTCAACTTCATAACATCAGCCCTAGGAAGCACAAAGTTCCCAGCCCTGTCCAATGTAAGAGCAGGATCTCCAACCAAAAGAGCAGCAGAGCTTGCAGACCTCTGAGGCGCTGAGTAAGTCCCAGATATAGCATTCCTAGTCTGGAAACAAACATACTGTTAACATTACAGAAAACAACAAAGAGCATTACGTTATATGTACAGATCCTGGACATGGTGGGTTATTTAAAAAGATTCTGATCCCAATGGATGATCCTAGCTACAAGTTACGGGCTTCTGAGATGGATTTAAAATATTTTACTGATAGTAATATACATAAACCCCAAGGTACAGAATGACAGGACTATGACAGAACCTAGATGCACTAGATTAAGAATGAACAATGCTAATAGATCTCTGCATCAGATGCTAATAAGCAAGCAAACTAAGGACTGGTTGAAACTGTTTTCTAACTAAAATGGAGAAATGTACAAAAGCATGCAGACAAATAACTTATGTTAAATATCTTATCTTAAAAATACAAATATAGAACATACTTTATTAGCGGACCGTGACATTGCTTGCACAACTGTATCCTTGCTGAGAAAATGGACAGCATCCTCCATCATCTGATTGAAAATTTCAAAAATTATTTATGAAACCATAAATAAAAAAGAGAGCATGAAAACCTACTAGTTTTAGCTGCAGAAAGTACAAACCTTAAGAGTCAGGCATGGTCGAGAAACAGCGAAACCGAAAGCAATTACAAGGGTAGTAGCAGAAACGCCAGCCCCAACAAATGGTGGATTGATTATTATACTAGCAATAACACCCCAAACTTCTGTTGCCAATGCAATCCCGTAAAGAATAAGGAAGGCGTAGCTGAAATAAGACTAATATTAGAGCATGTTCTCAACTGACAATAGAATTTTAGGATGGGACAGAATATAGAGAACAATACATTATGACAAATCCTGAACTCAAGAAAGACAAATAGGTAGCACAAGAAAGGATGTATCTGTACCTAACATTTTTAGCAGAGTCTGCATGAGCATCATAAACATAAACAGGCAATACTCTTGGCGAATACACTACAATTGGTGGTGATAGAAGGACCTGAGAAGGGCACATACATTCAGCATTAGAAGAAAATGCTACAGTAAAACCAGCATACAGAACTACCAAGTGATTGCCAACAATTGACTTAGCATGCGCAAAAACTTACAGTCAAAGCCCTTCCCGTGAGAAGAAATATAAATGAGAAATAACCTATAGATGCTCCAACAAAAGGCTTTCCTGTAAAGTTCATAAGTTAAGTAAATACAAGACTAAATGATAGTAGTAACACAAACCAATAAGCAATGGGAAAAAAGGACATATGGCATCGAAGGAAGAACATCAATCACCATGAAATAAACCCATCAGGAAGGCAGCCAAGGCTAGGAGAAAAGCAATGGAACAAACAAGCAGCATCTGAGTCCTCGTTAAATAGAAGTTGTTCGATGTCCAGTAGTGGATGACCCCAATAACAAATACAAGGAACAGAATGGCTAGGAGGCAAGCAACTCCAACCTGCATAAAGATGACACACAAATTATAGCCTATTGTAACTGAATGCTAATATCCAAGGTCATCAAAACTTTACTTACTGTAACAGAGTATAATTGTTGTATTCCCAAACCCTAGAGGGTAGGATATATAGAAGACATACATGGGCCTCATAGATGGGCCGGGCCTCTATAGGGCCAACACACACATACTCCAACACCCCCCCGCAGTCTGAACTACCGACACAGCGGAGTTCAAGACTGGACACGAAAGAAAGTACAGAAAGTACACTTGGGGACAAGACCCCCCCACAGTCTGAACTACCGGCGCAGCGGAGTTCAAGACTGGAGACACATAGAAGATAGCCCCTTAGTGCCGAAGTAGCCGAAGTCGAGGTGGCCGTAGTCGTGGTCGAAGCCGAGGAGCGGAGCGCGGATCCGAAGCGTCGTGGGGCGCTCGAGTACACAACTCCGCAGCTGCTCGCCGAGCGCAGCAGGACGAAGAGGAGCGCCAGACGGTGATGGAAGACGGTGCAAGGCGCAGCCAAGTCGCGCGCAGGAGAGGGCAGCAGCGACGGCGCGGCGATGCAGCAAGGTCGCGCTCAGGACAGGGGTGGCGAAGACGTCTTCCTGCAGCAGCATCGGCGGTGTCCGCGCGCGAACGGCAGGAGGCGCGAAGATGGATCGGGCGCCAGCACGACGAGGATCAAACGCCGGGTGTGGCGCCCATGTGACGCACGATGGTGACCGAAGACGCCGAGTGGTGGCCGGAGAACCAGCGGGTGGCGCTGAGTCGCCGACGGGCGGCGCGCGGGGACGCCGAGTGGCCGTCGGAGGCGCCGGTGCGGTCTGCCGGTCGTCGAGCGGTCGTCCGGGAGCGTCGTGCGGGTGCCAGGCGAGGCGGGCACCACCACCGCAAGGATGGCGGTGTCCGCGGTAGATGCTCGACCACAAGCGTCGTCGCTGCAGCCTAAAAGGCACAACAACAACCTCGTCCTTCGGGAGCGTTGACGATGAACGACGACGATCGGCAGGGCAACTCAAAAAGGATACAACAGCAGCATCTCGTGTAGAACCTCCGGTGCGGTTAGCACAGTTCCCCCGCACCCCTTACCTCTTCTCACGGTCAAACAGACAAGTGAGAGAGAAAGAGACAGGGAGAGAGAACTGAACGAGCGGAGCGAATCCAGCCGGGATTGGCCAGCACCAGGAGGCGCGTGGCCGGCGAGGAAGGCGGCTCCCGGCGGTGACGGAGGGTCGCGGGCGAGGAGGAGCGACGGCCAGGCCGGCCGCGCCCGCGAGCGGAGCTAGGCCGAGCGGCGGCGCGCACGACGCTCCGGGCGAGGCGGAGGTGGACGTCGAGCGGGGCGGAGCGGAGGAGGGCGGCGGCGGCGGCCAGGGCCCGTGCACCCGCGGCGGCGGATCCAAGGGCCGGCGCGCCCGCGGCGGCGGCGTCGGGGTCGCGCACCCGCGCTCGTGCCTGGATCCGCCGCGCGCAAGAGCGGCGGCGCGGATCCGGATCGGAGCGGCGGGGAGGTGAAGCGCGGCCCGCGTCCTCGCCCAGATCCGCCGCGCGCAAGGCTGCAGCGGCGGCGCGGATCCGGGTCGGGGCCGCGGGGAGGTGGAGCGCGGGGTGGAGCAGGGCGACCGGAGGTGATGGAGACGGCGGAGGTCCTGCTCGAGCTGCTGCTGACGACGACGCACGAAGGGGGGCGTGGATCAAAGGAGGGAGAGGAGGGGGCCGCCCCCGGAGGAGATCGAGCTCCCCGGGGGCGGCGCGGCGGCAGCGGAAGTTGCGGCGGCGCGGAGAGGAGGCTCGGGAGAGGAAACCCTAAGCGTCTGATACCATGTAACAGAGTATAATTGTTGTATTCCCAAACCCTAGAGGGTAGGATATATAGAAGACATACATGGGCCTCATAGATGGGCCGGGCCTCTATAGGGCCAACACACACATACTCCAACACTTACAGTCCAGGGCCTGATTGTGACAATAACCGCTGCAACTGCACCAAATAACAGCAACATTCCCATGCCAACGAAAAGGTAAACGCCACGAGAAATCTTCCAATCATCATCCTTCCTGAAATTATTTGCCATTCGGTCTCAGTTGATCAGAAATATAGAGGGGAATAAAATGCTAAAGACGATCCTTTTTGTACCATTTGTACAGTCCAGTGAATAGTGAGAAAAATGCAGGAATGCAAAGCAAGGGAAGTAATGCTGCCAGGAAATCTGCCTTCAGTGGAACACCATCCTCTCGTGAATTTACTACTCCCCAGTAAGATGCACCACAAAAGGATACAAGAACAGCTGCAGAAAAGTGTGATTTAGAATCAGTTATCTGAAGATGTAGGCTGCAATATGTTCCATTCAATATTCAAAGAAAATTTAAAAAAAAAAGATCAAATAGAACGTACTTGCAAAGAGACCAACACATATAGCTGATGAAGGTGAAAACCGGTATGTGGCAAACCAAGCAACAATAGGTATCAACCCCGTGGTAAGCACAGCAATTGTTGAAGACAACGCCCATCCAAGGTACATCGATGTTGCATAGGGAGAATAGAAGCTGTTCTTATCAGCATCCCACCCTTTGTAGCCTAAAGCGTCTAGAGGCTTCGCTGATAATCACAATTTAGTTTACCCTTGTGACTAAACTAAGAGATTAATAAAAATATATTAGTGTTATGCTTACTTATCCAAATGAAAAGAAAATGCCAAGTTGCAAAATTCCTTAGGGAACTGAACAACAAACCTCTTTCTTCCCTGGAGCTTGGCTAACATTTTCACGACTATCAAACTCCCTTCCCGGAATCCAGAAACGGTAACCATTACGCATCCATATGGGAATAGCAAATGAGAGGCAAGCCACCATAAGTGGTACTGTGAGAGACAAGCCCAATATAACTGATGACTTGCTGCAGAGCAAAAAGGATGATTTTCAGATCAAAATACAGATACGTTTCACCAATGGAACTTATTAATAGATTGCAGACACAAGCTGCTTAGGATGTCATAAATATATAGATATACAGAGGATTTGCATAATCCAGAGAAGGAAACATTTCAACTTTTCAGGAGGTATATGTATAAACAGAAGAACGATATGTATCAAAATGCGTATAACCATTACAATAGCATCCATTTTTTCAACAGAAGACCTTTAAAACTAGACCTTAATGCTAAACAATTATACACAGCTTAAAAACTATATTACTGATGATAGGTATCAAAATATTTAAGCTGAAAGATTCTGAAAAAAAAACTAGATGATGATAGCATTCAATTAGTGCAGAAACTTCAGCAATTGTTAAGATAATTTATTTGCATACTAGACATGACACTCTATTTTTCTCATCCGTAAGTGTGAAAATTTGTAATTTTTACTCCAAAAATTTAATGTGGGCAATTCAACAAAAATTTCAAATTTTAGCTTGTGTGATACCCCCTCTGTTTGAATTATAAGGCTCATTTTGTTTCCTTAGGACAAGCCTTTGACCAACAACTACTCTATTAATACACAATTTTGTGACACAAAGTTGATGTCGCTAGATTCGTATTAAAAAATACTCTGTTATGTTTATAATATTGTATTACATAATTGAAATATTAATAGAGTACTTGTTGGTCAAAGTACTGCCCTAACAAAACAAATTACGCCTTATAAAAACGGAGAAAGTAACTTTTAAGGTTGATTGGAAGGGAGAAAATTTTCATACTCCCTCCATTTGAAATTATAAGGCTTATTTCTTTTCGTTTGGACAAGTCTTTGACCAACAATTACTCTATTAATTCATTATTTTTATAACACAAAGTCACAAATAGGTAGATCCCTTCTGTTTGCTTGCCTTAATGGAACTTCTGATGTTTTAGTTCTGTGACAACTTACTCTTATGCTCTAAGAAACACGTTTTGAGTAATAAACACACGAGTCGATTCTACATTTCTACTGCTGCTGTGCAGAAATCAAGCCACAGCATTGCATAATGAGCTAGACAATGCTATGACGACATGTTATAGCATAAAAGACAAAAAAAAAGAATCAAATGATTAGACTGGAACAATATAGCTATGCATATATAACTTGATGACCTTGTGTAAATATATAATCAACTATGGCACAAAAAGCTAATTAGCATTTAGATTAACTAGAACCCTAATAGTAAATGATGTATCAGATATGAGAAAGTATGTGTACCTTAAGAAAGAGAGAAACAAACCAACACATGTACTGAGTAGCCACGCTATGAAACCATACTGAGAAAGAAAGGCAGGTTGTTATAGTCGAGATCAGCAAGATTTGAAACAATAGCAACTAATACAACATTGTAATCGAAGGAAAATAAAGCACATCTAGCTCCCAGGTTTTGCTGCTTTCAGATCAAAATACAGATACGTTTCACCAATGAAACTTATTAATAGATTGCAGACACAAGCTGCTTAGGAAGTCATAAATATATAGATATACAGAGGATTTGCATAATTCAGAGAAGGAAACATTTCAACTTTTCAGGAGGTATGTGTATAAACAGAAGAACGACATGTATCAAAATGCGTATAACCATTACAATAGCATCCATTTTTTCAACAGAAGACCTTTAAAACTAGACCTTAATGCTAAACAATTATACACAGCTTAAAAACTATATTACTGATGATAGGTATCAAAATATTTAAGCTGAAAGATTCTGAAAAAAAAACTAGATGATGATAGCATTCAATTAGTGCAGAAACTTCAGCAATTGTTAAGATAATTTATTTGCATACTAGACATGACACTCTATTTTTCTCATCCGTAAGTGTGAAAATTTGTAATTTTTACTCCAAAAATTTAATGTGGGCAATTCAACAAGAATTTCAAATTTTAGCTTGTGTGATACTCCCTCTGTTTGAATTATAAGGCTCATTTTGTTTCCTTAGGACAAGCCTTTGACCAACAACTACTCTATTAATACACAATTTTGTGACACAAAGTTGATGTCGCTAGATTCGTATTCAAAAATACTCTTATGTTTATAATATCGTATTACATAATTGAAATATTAATAGAGTACTTGTTGGTCAAAGTACTGCCCTAACAAAACAAATTACGCCTTATAAAAACGGAGAAAGTAACTTTTAAGGTTGATTGGAAGGGAGAAAATTTTCATACTCCCTCCATTTGAAATTATAAGGCTTATTTCTTTTCGTTTGGACAAGTCTTTGACCAACAATTACTCTATTAATTCATTATTTTTATAACACGAAGTCACAAATAGGTAGATCCCTTCTGTTTGCTTGCCTCAATGGAACTTCTGATGTTTTAGTTCTGTGACATCTTACTCTTATGCTCTAAGAAACACGTTTTGAGTAATAAACACACGAGTCGATTCTACATTTCTACTGCTGCTGTGCAGAAATCAAGCCACAGCATTGCTGCTGTGCAGAAATCAAGCCACAGCATTGCATAATGAGCTAGACAATGCTATGACGACATGTTATAGCATAAAAGACAAAAAAAAAGAATCAAATGATTAGACTGGAACAATATAGCTATGCATATATAACTTGATGACCTTGTGTAAATATATAATCAACTATGGCACAAAAAGCTAATTAGCATTTAGATTAACTAGAACCCTAATAGTAAATGATGTATCAGATATGAGAAAGTATGTGTACCTTAAGAAAGAGAGAAACAAACCAACACATGTACTGAGTAGCCACGCTATGAAACCATACTGAGAAAGAAAGGCAAGTTGTTATAGTCGAGATCAGCAATATTTAAAATAATAGTAACTAATAAAACATTGAATTCGAAGGAAAATAAAGCACATCTAACTCCCAGGTTTTGCTGCTGAGACAGATTTTACAAACGGATTTAGAATTTCAGCACATCTAGCTCCCAGGTAAAGGTAAACATTTTACCATTAGATAGCGATTATATGCCCACACGGGTAAAGGTATTACTACATCCCATACGTTACTCATAGTAAATGTTCGAACAGAAATTGTATGGAGCCCTTGTTCTGATATGGTAAAATATGAAATTCTATTAATAAGAGAAACATATCCTGGTAAGCGAAATAGTAGGAAAAAAAACAGTGCATATCACCTTCCGGGGTTTGGATGTCATCACCATTTCTTCAGCACGCAGAGACCAGATGAATGCCAAGATGGAGCAGACAACTGGTGACAGAAGCAGTATCGAGAAACCAAATTCAAACTGCCAAATTGAGACAAAAATCTCTATTGGTCAAACTAATAGTCAACCTTTCAGAGCAATTACACTGTGCTGCAACAAAATTACCTGTTCATGTGTTGCATTTATCACCTTGATGGTCTCTGGTCGATGGATAGCCACAGTTGCAGTCTCTATGATGAACAATACAGTGAAAACAATAAAAGCACGTATTGGAGAGCCAGCTAATTGATGGAATATTAGCCTTGAAATGTTCAACCATTTTTCTAGACCGCTTCTCCTAAGTTCTTCTGACAGAGAAATCTGATTTGCAATAGTGGTATCCAATCTGTCTGAATCAGTAGCTGTGACATCTACATCATCTTGATGTTCTCTGTCTGCGTCCAAGCTGCTTCTCTGTAGCAAAGCTAATATCCGTGGATCCATAACTTTGTCTTTCAGCATGTAAGAAAAATTTGGATCCAAACCTTTATCCTGAAGAAGATTAGCTAGTTCAACATCTCCAAGTCCACCATTCTTTTTTAGCATAGATGAAATCCTTGGGTCATTTAATCTGTCCTGAAATATCGCTGCCAGGTTCAAATCCAATAGCTGTTGATTACCTGAGGCGGTAGCTGATCCACTAGACTCACAACCATGACTTTCCAAACCACTGCTAGAACAAACAACAAGTGAAGCAGTGGGCTCTCCATGCCTATCTGCTGTAACTACAGCAGTTTCAGAGTCTTGGACAGCAGAGAGGCATGAATTACTCCGATGAGCTAAACTTGCACGTCCACTATCTATGTTCTTGTCAGAGCTCCGACCTTCTTGACAACTACTGGATCGATCAAAAGGAATACTGTTCCAATTGACACCATCGCTTTGTGAATTGCTTCTGTACATAGAATCAGTTGCATTCCCATTTTGACCAGCTTCAACACTACCACTACTACGCTTCACACTAGAGCCACAACCTTCTGATGAATTTGAAGAACTATTTTGTCCTTTTCTTCGAAATCCCTCTCGCAGCTTTACCACTGTACTTCTTAGAGCATCTATCCTTGCAACTGAGGGGTTCGAAATAGAAAGCCAGCAAGAGACAGCTGCAGATAAAAGCACAGATGCTACAAAAGCATAACTGATGCAATGGCCAAGGTACCTAATGTAACATTTTTAGTTAGCAAATAGGTAGAAGAATACTAGGTCTCAAATGTGTTCCGATGCACAAGCACAAAGTTAAATACAAACCAGTAATGCACTCCAAAGGATATAAGGAAGGCCCTTGATGTTCCAGCCACAAATAACACTATCATTCGACTTCTAAGAAGCTCAAACCTAAATGAACACAAGCCAAGATTCCAGTCTGCAGAAAAGAAAATAAGAAGTCGTGAAACAGACACAGAGTACTCAATCAATGATGCAAGGAAAAAAAGAATTACCAAGAATCACCACTGCAACTGAAGTTAAAGCACCCAGCCAACGAGCTTCTTTTGAGGTAAGACCGTACAAGATAGAATAGACAACAAGCACAAGCAGTGAGCAAATGTAGAGAAGCCCTAAATGCAAGACCCTGCATTTTCCAGGTTACAAGATGTGAGCATTTTATCAAAATGACAAGAAGAGATAGATAATACAAAGAACCTGTGACCTAATTGAGTTGAATTGGAAGCACAGTACTGATAGCAATTTAGGATTCCCACCATTTCACAATATAACCATATAAGTCCAAGCACATCATGCGCACAGACCAAAAACACAACTGTGAAACAGTAACGGGGTTTGGACCTTCTCTACTAATCTTAAATGGTCATTGATTCCATTACTAATTCAATATATCCTTTAGTGGGGGTAGGTAACTTTGTAGAAGCTATACTCATGATTCTGTGTCAAGTCGAGTCGTTCTCTGCAGGAGGGTCTGCTGCAGCTTGAGGACGAGCTGCTCGGAAAGTGGGGAGAAGTGTTATGGGTGACTGGAGAACCAGCCATCCTTGCGCCAGGAGATATGGATTAGAGAGGGATCAGATTAGATAGGGTTAGTTTCTTAATTCTAGAGATTAGTTTATTAAGTGTCAAGTAAGTCTCCTCGTCTATATAAGATGGGATTGTATCTCCTTTGAAGCAATCAATGAAGAAGAATTAATCCCAAATCCCCTAATAGTCTAGTCTCCCTCCAAGCCGACTCCACCTGGCTATCTTCCCAGCGAGGCTTACCCCTAATGACCCTAGCTATCTTCCCGGCGGGGTTTACCCCTAATTACCCTAGGATCATAACACATACATTGTGGAAAAACTATTCCCCAAAAAATTAAAATCACTAGTATAACAGTATTGACATGCATAGAAATATATAAAATTGTATTTGTAAGAAAGGAAAAATAGAAGTGGACTTACCTGCTGGACTTTGTCATGTATAACTCACTGGGATCTGGTGGATCAGGAGAGCATGAAACAGGAGCCACTTCAACACAGTCAGAATAGGCAAATTTGTACGACCTCCGCACATATTCATCAACATCAAATCCACTTACTGTGCATTTAGTGTGTGAAAAAGTGAAGTTAACAAGGTTTCCATATGAGGAGCAACAGATACTCGCAACAAGTGATAAATGATAATAGAATAGTAGAAGCTTTACCATTAAACAGTATTTTACATATAAAGAGCATATTGATGGCCAATGATATTGCAGACACCCCAAAGAAGAACCCTGATGGAGAATTAAGCTCAGAAGCACTAGCACCAGCTGTAACATAAACGGCACAAAATTCATAGGCACAAAGTAAGCCTACTGCCAGGAGGAGAAGATATGCAACAGCCTCTGCAACAAACATGACATTAGTTAATACAATCAGATCAAGAGCGAAGAAGATAATAGAGTGGCCCAAAACACAAAGTGAAGAAACAGCTGGATACCTGAAACAACTAAGAAAAACCCTAAAAAAACGCATTTTAGAAACATTGAGGCAATGTGCTGGCAATTGAAGATGACCCCCGAGGACTTAAAGTCTTAGTCCTTGTGCATAGCTTAGTGTGTCACTCATTAATTTGGTTGCAAAATCTTACAGAGCAATCTTTGATGACACTGAACAAGTTTTCAACAGTTTTCCTTAGTTGAAATTTCTGAGGTAACAAATTTTATAGATGAATGCCAATTATCAAATATAATATTAGAGAATCCATGAACCATTCGGTTGGTTGGAGGTTTGGGTGTACACCCACACGGCCACACCACCCAGGTTCGAGCCTTCTTTGCCTATTTCTTCTTATTTAAAATGCCACCTAGTTCCTCCTTGGTTGATCAGTTTTTTAATCCATGAACCCATGGTCAGCAAGTAAGTGTTGACATATGGATTCTAATCTTCTAGAGACATAAATGCTAAGTTAATCAAGATAAGGAACAGATAACATACTTGAGCTTTGCCATTGTGTTCTCCACCAGAGCATTATAGAGTAGAATGACAGAAGCAAAGCAACACCGGCCATTATAACAGCTAAACCAATTATGTTCCTTTCCAGAAGAGCGATAAGGATGCTCCCCCACACGAGCAGAACTCCTATAGGGGAAAGGACAACAAGCCATGCCAAAAGAGTCAAAAAGCTGCAGAGTGTGCTTAGTTGAGGTCCTTGCACATATGTTGGCCATTTCCTTGCATATATCCAACTGATAAACAAAAGAAAAGGATAAAAGATTAACAAGCAATAAAAAAAGCAGGATACTGACTAAGCCCAATCGAGAAAAATACAAATACTCTGCAGCATACCTGTATAACCTCCATGGCCTCCAATTTACAGCCCATAGGACCCAAAAGCTGAGAGGGCTAAGGACAGCGAAGAGGAACCCACAGATGCTGCATGCCAAAACAACTCCGTGATGTCCCTCCTCTTCCATCCTCCCCCCTTTGCAATCACCTTTTGTAGGCTGAAATCATGGATGACCTGCTAGAGAAGGTACAACATAAGAAGTTTAATAATTAGATAACCAAAGATCACTAAATCCCACTAAAGCATGGAGTTCACTGTTAACTAATCACTCCACAAATCCCAAGCTATATAGTAATGCTTTTGGCTAACCACAGCAGAAAACGCTAACGCCTTGCCATATACAGAGCGTTGACAGTTGTGCATGTACCAAACCGGCCATCAGTCATCACATCCCCAAAGTAAACAATGAGGGAATTTGACGAGGATCACATTTCCCGAGTAATCGTTGTGGATGGTTTGATCTCTCAAGCTACAAATCCTGCTGTTCCTTATATGTTTGTGGATAGGGTGGTCTATCGATTGAAGCTTCAGTGCTATTGGGACAATGACTGTATTTGGTATGTTTCTTGCGTTGATGCACTCATAGATCTTCAAAGCTTTAGCATGTAACTAGCTCATACATTTTTATGTGAACTTTCGTACATTAATGTCCTCTCCTAGATCTCACGATGCCGCTGGATAACCAGTCCCCGTATCCATACCCATATCCGTATTGTTTGGGGAGGGTATGGGTTACCCGTATGTATTTGGGTATGGGGGAGGCAGCGGAGAGTATTACCCATTCTATCTGTTACCCGTTCTCAATAGATACTATCGGCAAGGGAGAGGGAGCCGTAGTAGCTAGTGTCGCCGGCGGCTTTCTCCACGAGCGTCACCGAGCCGTCCACCGCAGCGCTCACGTCCTCGCCAGAGCCCTTGTCCTCCTGGAGCCTGCAGCTTGGCCACCACGCCATCCTTGCCAGAGGTCCCCTTCGCCCGCTTCCTCTAGCCCACCGTCGCGTAGGCAGACCAGCACCAGCACCGCTCCGGCAGGGGCGCAGAGTGCCCTCCTCGATGCATACCAGCTGCAACAGAGGAGCCCCGTCCTTGTGTCGCGGGGATTGACCTTCTCATCGCCGGCGTACTGGGCACCGCTGCCGACTGCTGGCGGCCAAGCTACCCGTTGGGTAACCCATACCATTAGGTATTATCCTCTTGATTTGGGGATGGGTAAGATACAGGCATGGGTATGGGTAATCCCTGGGTTCCCCAACGGCATCGCGACCTAGGTCTTCAAAGCAAATGTGCAGCTGTTTCCTAAGTTTTGTGTGCTGGCCTGATGGTGCCAGTGCTCTATGACTGTCAGATAAGTGTAGGTGGATGACCTTAATTTTCTTTTTTGGTTAATCCTCCACGATTTTTTGCTAATTGAATTACAGTAGCCTTTCATAGTCATGTAACTGTATTTCTATAACTACTGAGGGATCTGCCTGGTTCGTTTCAAAAATAACTACTGAGGGATCTTGGTAGGTAAATCAGGAATATCTGTGCAGATATGCGTATGCACCCAGGTATTTCTCTGTAGGAGAAATCAATCTAGCAACTTATTAGCTCATATTTATCAAACACCTATTGTAGTATTACATTTGCATGGTTTAGAGGTTAAAAATACTCCATGTTAACGGTTCAACTCCCTCCACAGCTCCACCTACATGATTTGGTGCTTAATCAACATGTTGGTTGCATACCCTTGAATTATTTTGCATTTGATTGAATTGGGGATAATTAAATTGTTGATTCATTTCCATTAAGAATGAATATGCAAGTTTATGAGCACAAACACTGTATTTTTTCTATCAAGTTTGTTTTGCTTGGTACCATCTTCGAAGCACACCAGTTCAAATCTGATTCCAGGCACAAGAAAGAGAACCTACAGAATAGGTATGGTTTGAATGTTCGAAACAAATTAGAAAATACTTGGATTAGATTGTTTGTGCTTGTGCAGGGAGAAGTCATAAAATAGTTTTTTAACTGAATTAGCTGTTAATTGCAACAATGCTACTATAATAACTCAATTCCTGAATTCGTTTCCATGGTTGTACCATAGGCCTTTACCCGATTCAACCTTTCCAAACTAGCCGTCTTACCATTACCAGGGATGTATAGTTGATGCTGATTTAGATTCAATATTTCTTTGGATATGAACGTTTTTTGGGGGGCAGCTGGGCTTCGCGGTTGGCGTGGGGTCTGTTGGACTTCCTTAAAAAAATGCATTCCTCCCTGAAGTCATGTCCATATGCAAACTATGGGAGCGTTACAGGATTTCCCAGAAATTTCATCGAATCAAAACATATAACTGCCAACCGGCTCGATAACACTCCATTCGACTGAAAGAGCGGAATTCTGGTTCCACACCATTAGCGGAGCCAGTACAGGGCATGCATACACTTGCAATTGGGTCAGATCCGAGTAGAAATAGCTTACTTAGGGTTTGGGGCGCTCGGTCTCGCAGAGCGGAAGGGAAACGAAGCGAAGGGGCGGGCGTACCTGGTGGATGCTCGTCGCCGGCGAAGGTCCCGGCGAAGACCTGGCGAAGGGCGGCGCCGCTCGCCCAGTCGTCGCCGCCAGGAATGAAAAGCCACGAGTAGGGGGGCGAGTGAGGGGAGAGAGCACGGGAGGTGAACGGGAGAGGGGAAAAAAGGAGACTAGTGCTGGGGGTAGGGGGTGAACGCAGCACAGCAGTCAACAGGCAGCGTCGCGGCGACGCGCTGGGGACTGGGCACTGGGGGGAGTGTCGTGGAAAACGGTGTGAACGGCCGTGAAACGGACGCGGCCGGCCAGCGTTCCGTGACGCGTGACTCGGAGGCAAATTACCCGGTCACTCACGCTATTTGGCTCCCGCGCCCATGATTTTAGGGTAACTGTTCTCTCCTCTTTTTTTCCGTCGAGCCTTGCTCTCGCTAAATTTTTATCCCTCCATATTTAAGCAGCATTTTAAAAACATTTTACCAAGCAAATATTCTGTTTTCCAGAGAAAAAACTCGAAAACACTTTTCCAGGGATTTATTTAAAAAATGATTTCACAGCCTTTTCAAATAAAAATGGGACAAACATTTTGGGTTTCGTGGAACTTTCTTAAAAAGAGTTTTTAGAGAATTTTCATGGAACACATTTATAGAGGAGCTTTTGAAAAAAATCAGAGATAATTCTAAAGAATTCATAAACATTATTTCAAAACATCTAGGAAACTTTCGAAATTTTTTAAAAGGAAATTATTAAAAAAAGTCCTAAAATGGAAACAAGGAAAAAGATACATACTCCACAAATGGCTTGCTCCCTCGTCATGGCAGTGTGAGGATCCACCGAGATTTGCTATTGTTGTAGGCAGCACCTTGCCATGCTCCACCGCCCCCTTATACTCCACCTATCCCAAATTTCTATCTGATGTCAATTTTTGCTCACAACGTTTGACCACCCATTTTACTGAAATATTATGTAGCTATCTTTTGTTTTGTTTGTAACTTATTTCATCATCAAAGGTACTTTAGATATGACTTGTCTTTCCGTATATTTGCACTCAATTTATGAATAAGATGAATGGTCAAACAATGTGAGCAAACGGTGTGAGCAATGTTACACCTAGGATTGGAAAATTAATGATGAATTTTCATCTCTGGATCTTTTCAAGTAGAATAAAGTATAATAGTTCTCTCTGGATCGTTACATTAAATTTTTATCCTTTCATAAAGAGTCCACAAACCTAGAAAAACACTTGTAGCTTACTGGTTCGTGGTCTTTGACCCAACATGGGTGTCATGGCATCGCATCCGGCATACGGTTATGGTTCTTTTTTCTTTTACTCTTACACGGGGTGATGTTTTTCTGCATTTCTTCTTTCACTGACACATGGGGGTCTACGCAATGGAAAATAAAAGGATAAAACATGCGTTGTTGCAACTCAAATGGACACCTCCCAAGTCCCAATCGACAATACCTTGGTCTAGCCAATCAAAGAACATGTATATATATGTAAATTCATCACTTGAGAATAGGCTAGTATAAAAATATCTCTGGATTCCCAATTCTGCACCTCAAAATCACACATGACGATACCACTACTATGTATATGATTGGGTTCCTACCAGGGTTTTCGATTTGGGGTCTTCAATAATGATTTTTCGGTCATCCACGAAATCACCGAAATTCATAAAAAACTCGACCAATTTGAAAAATTAAATACCTAGGATTGCCAATGGTTTGCTGCTCAATGTTTTGCTGCTTTTTTGTCGATTGGGAGGTGTCCATTTGAGTTGCAACAACGCATGTTTTATCCTTTTATTTTCCATTGCGTAGACCCCCCATACGTCAGTGAAAGAAGAAATGCTGAAAAACATCACCCTGTGTAACTAACCATCACCCTGTGACGGATGCGATGCCATACACCCATGTTGGGTCAAAGACCACGAGAACCAGTAAGCTACAAGTGTTTTTCTAGGTTTGCGAAATCTTTATGAAAGGATAAAAATTTAATTTAATGACCCAGCGAGAGCTATTACACTTTATTCTACTTGAAAAAGATCCAGAGATGAAAATTCATCATTAATGTTCCAATCCTAGGTGTAACATTATTGACATGATCAACAGTGTACCTTATAGCACTGGCAGTGGCGAAACCCATATATCATACAGATCCTCATAGCACCGATGCAAATTTTACAGAACAAACCCACTTATCTTTACTGAAGTAGCAAAAACACATCCTTCTCAATTCCATTCTCTGTGTCTGTCTGACAACTTCGAGAGTTTTATTTAGCCGTAGAAAACACACAAAGATGATACATAGGGAGATCGTATCCCCACTCCATCAATTTAGTTGTAGGCATCCGGGTTGGCGACGAGGAACTCCTCAGCAGTCTTGAAGATGGCGGTGACGGACTCCTTGGCCTTGGCGATCTCGTCCTTCACCTCCACGCCCGGCAGCAGCTTGTAGGTCGAGTCCACCTTCACCACGCTGCTGCCGTCGGCCGCGGGCTCCACCTTGATGTGCGACGCCGCCGTCTCGATGGCCACGCCGATGCCGCCGCCCTCGATGAGCGTGGACTTGCACTCACACTTGTCCACGTCCAGGAACTCGAGCCTCTCCTTCATGAAGCCGAACGGCATGACTGCAGGAGCAGTGACACCGTTATGATGAGCTTGCTTGATCGGCGAGAAATCACAATGTTTGAGTGTGCAGCTGCTTGATATATGGCAGAAACGTACCTGAGGTGAAGTTGAACTGCCTGACGCTGCCGACGCCGCCCTCGCCGTCGACGGGGTGGGCGCTGGCGACGACGTGGGGGGCGAGCTTGGGCGCCAGGGTGTGCCAGTCCATCACCGCGGCGCGGAACAGGCGTGGCGCGGCCACCGGCGAGGCGATCTCGAGAGTCCAGCTGTTGGTGGATGCCATTGCTGAGAAAATCGACTTGGCTCTCGGTGCTTAGGCTTTGCTTGCTCAATTAGCTGATGCAAGTAATTGGAGATGCTGCTGCTTGCGTTAGCGAGCGGCAGCCAGGGATTTAAATAGAAGGCTCGGAAGCCGGGGTTGGTGAGGCTTTGCCTCGTTAGAGTCCGGCGAGTGGTGTCCGGTGAGGTCTGAACTCTGAAGTTGCCGCTCGAGTCGCCGGCTTTTCCAAATGGGGCGGCACTGTCGGCTGGGCGACCTTTCTGCACTTGTTTGATAAGGCCGGCCTCGCAAAACACACGTCAGAAAGGATGTTGCGCTCTTGTCAATGTTTAGTTGAAAGACGATGAATGTGTTGACTGTTGACGGACCCTTCCCGTGGGCAAATCGCTTCTAGAGTATTAGAAAAAAAAGATCCGGAAGGTGACCGTCTTGCTGAAAGAAGTGAGCATTATTAGATTATTCGGTGGTTGGTGTGATTTTTTTTGGGAGGATTTTGTGGTTGGTATGATTACAAAGAGAAAATAACAAACAAAATGACAAGGTTAAATTTGATTAGGCCCAGCTTCTACTACGTACTATATTAGAAAATAAATTAGGGACTAACATTACTATATCTCTATTTCAATTTACATGTTGCTCAAGACATCTTTAGTTAGTAAAATTATTAATATATACTAATAGAAACTAAAAGATAAACATGATATACTAGCAACTTAATACCATTTTCTTATGCACAAGTTGACGAACTTTTTGTATGTAATGGTGCTCAGAGTTATAATCATTTGGCTTTGACAACATGCATTTTAGGGTGATATATTCCGGACCCATGCATGTGGATATGCCTTGACTAAAATGAAGCCTTTTAGACATCAATAAACCAGAGGATGCAGACTCTAACATGTTTAGTTTCCATCTAGTTATTGGAAAATATAAGCACCATTGCGTACTCAGTATTTTGTCCTTTGTACTTATTCTAGTCATGTTCACTTATATATCGTTATAATTCCACAGTTAATTTTAGATAAAAAAAATTCCACAGTTATTTCCCGAAAAATAACTTCCAGTAGGTGTGCTAGCTCATCCAGGCTACTGAGGGTGGCGTCGAGCACAACACTTGCCAACCTAATTAATCTAGCTGCCACAAAAATAGTAGAGCTCACTATTCAAACGGTCATTTTTCAATGTCATTCACCGGAATGACAGTGTCCCAATTTCAATTCGAAGCGAACAAACATAGCTTATTGGGACAAACTTGCATAGGATTCCAAACATGACCGAAATAATCCATTTTTGTTCCTGTAGGAAACCATATAGAGGTATTGTAAGGGCAATACAGCCACTTTCAGCATCTCAAAGTCCCCACACCACACTCTGCTCACGCGCTGCTTAGATCGAGCAGCTTTATTTCGTATACAAAAGAGAACATGAAAAAAAAAACTGAAGCTCCGTGTATGCATTGTAAGGGCAATCCGCAATCGATTTAGTTGTAGGCGTCCGGGTTGGCGATGAGGTAAGCCTCGGCAGCCTTGAAAATGGCGGTGACAGACTCCTTAGCCTTGGCGATCTCGTCCTTCACCTCCACGCCCGGCAGCAGCTTGTAGGTCGAGTCCACCTTCACCACGCTGCCGCCGTCGGCCGCGGGCTCCACCTTGATGTGCGACGCTGCCGTTTCGATGGCCACGCCGATGCCGCCGCCCTCGACGAGCGTGGACTTGCACTCGCACTTGTCCGCGTCCAGGAACTCGAGCCTCTCCTTCATGAAGCCGAACGGCATGGCTGCAAAAATGGCGATCACGCGTCACGGCGCTGTCTGATCGGCAGAGAATATAGCGGTCTGGGAACACCGCGGCTACTTACCGGAGGTGAAGTTGAACTGCCTGACGCTGCCGACGCAGCCCTCGCCCTCCACGTCGGTCGCTGGCCACGACGTGGGAGGCGACCTTGGGTGCCAGGGTGTGCCAGTCCATCACCGCGGCGCGGAACAGGCGCGGCGCGGCGACCGGCGATGCGATCTCGAGAGTCCAGCTGTTGGTGGAGGCCATTGCTGAGAGATCGACTTGGGTCGGTGCTTAGGTTTTGCTTACTCAATTAGCTGATGCAAGTAGAGACTTGGATGTGGAGCTTAATTGTGTTGGTGGAGCGAGGGGGCGGAGATGGAATTAAATAGGAGGCTCGGAAGGCGGGGTTGGTGAAGCTTTGCCTTGTTGGAGAGGAGTCCGGCAAGTGGTGTCCGGTGAAATGTGAAGCGGCCGCGGGAGTTGCCGGGCTTTTCCAAATTGGATGGCACTGCCAAAGTCGGCCCGGTGAGGTTTAATAAGGCCGGCGTCGCAAAAGGCACGTCTGAAAGTGTGCTGCGTTCCTGTCAATTTTTGTTGAAAGACGAACGGAGAATGTGTTGACGGAATTGGTGGCAAACCGAAGGAAAATACGTTCGCGTGGGCATGTTGTAGACCATAGGTATACTCGTAGAGTATTAGGCTAGTCCCAGTGGGGATTTCATTTTTGTGTTTCCAAGAATGCCACATAAGGAGACAATAAATTTACAGATGAAATGGTTCATACAATGCAAAGTTTCATTTTGATGTTTCCTAGGCGATGCATGCAAGACACAGACTTGTTGGAAACCGTGTATACAGAGTTTCATCTAGATGAAACCCATTTCATCTCTCTCCTCATTAACTCCTTGTCACATCATCTAAAATGCTGAGTTGGCACCCTATTTAATGTGCATGAAACCTCATGAAACTTTGCACTGGGACTGGCCTTAGGCCAATTTTAGTGGAGGTTTTATGAGAGTTTCATAGTATTTAATGTGCTGGTGTGGTAGAGGAGAGAGAGTTGAGAGTTTTATGGAATCTGGCATAGTTACCTAATTTCTGGTCTAGATAAGTACGATGAAACGCTGCACTGGCTAAGGGGATCCGGACGGTGACCTTCTAGATCCATTGTCTTTGGCACTTGGTTGGTGTGATTACTGAGAGAACATAACAGACAAACTGACTTGGTTGGCACTCGGTCCACAGCTTCTATTGACCACCGCTGACCGTTAGATTCACATTGGAGGCTCACGTTCCTACCTGAAAAGAACAATAAAATCAGGCGCCCAGAGAAAAAAAATAGCAGAACCTAAAGTTCAATCCGATCCCCTGAATGACTGAAAACGGTCAAATATACGCCTCCATGAGTGTTTGCTTTGCTTCTCTTCTACTGTCTCCAATGCCGTCCTTGCCACCGGATATGCGTCTGCAATCCCCCGCAATACTAAACTCTGCTTTGATAGGCCATCATCATGGCTCCTATCTCGACACCACCAAACTAATGCTCCATCATCACTCGTTCGGTCACAGCACTCAGGACAAGTACAACAGTGAAGACAGCTGCTGTCTTTTTGATATAAGCAGACAATTTATATAATGGGCTGTCTGTTTGGCTGTCTATATGATAATTAATTCATCATTTGACACACAACTTTATTGTGATCTAGTGCACAATTGATCTTTGTAGCTATTTTTGTTATATACATCAGGAATTAAAATACATGCAAATATCTGACCGACAGGTGGGCATGTGCCACAACCTTATTCTCCCCCTCCTCCTCCTCTCTCTCCTCCTCCTCCTCCTCCTCTCTCTCTCTCTCTTCGACCGAGCTCTCCTCCTCTCTCTGTCTCCATCTCCGGCGGAGCTTCCCAGCGCGGCCGGCACCCCCCCTTCCTAACTTCGCGTCGCCGCCGCGGCGGGGCTGCGGCTCGCGGCAGCCGAAGGGGAGGAGGAAGACGGCCGTGGGCGAGGAGGAGGCGGCCGCTGGAGGTAATCTTCGAGCTCCTCTGCCCTCTGCTCGGCGGTCGTGGTAGCGCGAAAAACTGATCCCGACGCGCGTTGGTCGTCTCCCGCGCAGCTGACCCCGCGCCTCCGTTGTCTGCCCGCAAAGCACCGTACAACGGCCTTCCTCCTCGTCGAGTCGTCTGGGAGCACGAGCCTCGCTCGTAGACGAACGAGATGACGGCTGGGCAGTTGGTCACACAGTGAAGGGTGTTTTTCGCAAAAAGAGCGTGCATGTCGACGGCAGTCGACGGCGTGTTGTACGTGCCCTCATAGCCTTGATGCCTTGTCCCTGCATGGCTGCATCCGCGGCTTGCCCCAAACCAGCAATGCTGTCCTGGCCATTTCTAAGCTTGTGAAGCACTTCCCGATCTCGAAACCCCATTCAAACCCGATGAGAACCACGTCGTAAACTCGAAATATCATATTTTTAGTCACCTCATTGCACAAGAAACGTGCACAGATATGATTCGTTCAAATGAAAAAAAACTAGAAAATCAGGGACAACTTTCATTTGACTATAACATACTATCTCCGTATATATGGGTTGTTTTTTTAATAAGGAAAACAAAGTCCCGGCAGTCTCCTTTAAAGAGAAACATACATGTTGAGGATAGTTGTGGAGGAATTTTTACACGGGCCACATGTCAAGCTGAGAATGGATCAGGATCCAAACCAAATCCACACCCATCCATACTAATTCTAGTATGTTTACAAACCAATCCAATCCAACCCACGTAGCATTCGATCCAAACCAATTCAAACCATTTAGCTTTTCTCTCCTACCAAACCAAATTAATTGGTTTCAACCTAAATATTGAAACCGGTTTTCACTAACTACTACTCATAATAAGGACATATCTTATATCTTATGATGTGGGGCCCACATATTGATATAGCTTGACCGATTTGTACTGAGTAGCTAACTCTTATTCTTGACATCTCGAACAAATTTCAGCCAAATTCGCTAAAATTTTATAGTGTGAACGTGAGGTTTTAATTTTAGGGTCCGGCTTTTGACGTGGGGCCCACATGTGGATCTCATCACATAATTTTGCAGAAAGTAGCTGCCCGTTGTTCTGAGTCATTTGCAATAAATTTTACCCAAATCCGCTAAAATTTTAAAGTGTGAACGCGAGGTTTTAGTTTTATGGTCCGACTTTTGACGTGGGGCCCATATATGGATCTCATCATATAATTTTGCACAAAGTAGCCACCCATCGTTTTGAGTCATTTACAACAAATTTTAGCCAAATCCACTAAAATTTTATAGTGTGAACGCAAAGTTTTAGTTTTAGGGTCCGACTTTTGATGTGGTGCCCACATGTGGATCTCATCACATAGTTTTGCACAAAGTAGCCGCCCGTCGTTTTGAGTCATTTGCAACAAATTTTAGCCAAATCCACTAAAATTTTATAGTGTAAACGCGAGGTTTTAGTTTTAGTCAAACCAATTCCGAACCAATCCAAAGTCCAAGCTGGTTTAAACCACTATAATTGTTAAACCAAACCGAACCAAATCATTACATATCTCAGTCCATTATACACCAAACCAGTTAATCCATTTAGAAAACCAAACAACTTAAATCGGTTTCAACCCAAACCGTTCTCAGCTTGAGCCACATGGAGTCATTATTAGAGCGTTTATATTCTTACGTAATTTAATTAGTGTTTATGTTCGTATGTAGTTTTTTTGTTGCACATATCTTGATTATGCAGAGGCCGGTAATTAATATTCGTTTAAACATCTTGTACCATTTCAAACTAAACATCTTGGAAACCTCCCTTCTCAAAGAAAATAAGGCGTGAATTTACTCCCCAAATTCCGTCCAATCCTTGGAGAAGGGATGAGACGAACATGCCCTAAATGAGATCATTTGCCAGTTCATCCAGGTTGATAGAGGGTGTGTCGTTCTGGACCATCACGTTTGTCCATGCTCGTGTGTAGCTGTTCATTTACCTTTTTTAGTGAGCATCAGAGAGCTCCTAACACTATTTCAAATTTTATTTGTGCCAGTAGTATTAATAACCATAAATAACAGTTCCCTAATTTATTTTTGAAACAGGAGACAACCTTTTCTGTCAAACTTACATATAGCATTCCAAAACAGAATACAGCGTACGGTCTTCAAAAAAACCCTTTTGTTCACACACAAGAAAAAACATGAGAGTATACGTAACCAGCATCGTACAGATACCAACTTTCAATATCTCAAGTCTACAAACTGGCACACTGCTCATAGCCACAAACTGGTGCACTGCGTAGACCAGCTTTATTTCTTATGTTGGAAAAGAAGGAGAGGAAGAAACCCCAAGCTCAGCATTTGTATTTGTAAGGGCAATCACATCCCAGTCCCACTCACCCACTCCACTGATTTAGTTGTAGGCGTCTGGGTTGGCGACGAGGTAGGCCTCGGCGCCCTTGAAGATGGCGGTGACCGACTCCTTGGCCTTTGCGATCTCGTCCTCCTTGACATCCACGCCCGGCAGCGGCTTGTACGCCGACTCCACCTTGACCACGCTGCCGCCGTCGGCCGCGGGCTCCACCTTGATGTGCGACGTCGCGGACTCGATGGCCACGCCGATGCCGCCGCCCTCGATCAGGGTGTTCTTGCACTCGCACTTCTCCACGTCCAGGAACTCGAGCTTCTCCTTCATGAAGCTGAACGGCATCACTGCAAAGAGCAATAGCCACACGCTGTGTATCAGGGCCTAGTGCTTGACCGGGACACGTTTATTGGGCTCAGTGTGCCGCGGGCACTTACCGGAGGTGAAGTTGAACTGCCTGACGCTGCCGACGCCGCCGTCGCCCTCCACGGGGTGGGCGCTGGCCACGACCTGGGAGGCGACCTTGGGCGCCAGGGTGTGCCAGTCCATCACGCCGGCGCGGAACAGGCGCGGCGCGGCCACCAAGCACGCGATCTCGAGGGTCCAGCTGTTGGCGGATGCCATTGCTGCGATCGACTTGGCTCGGTGCTTAGGCGTTAGGCCTTGCTTAGCCGATGCAAACAAGTACTAGTTGGAAGGAGCTGGAGCTTGTGTTGCCGATGAAGTGAGGGGCAGCGACGGATTAAATAGGAGGTTCGGAAGGCGGGGTTGGTGGAGCTTGCCTTGTCTGAGTCCTGCGAGTGGTGTCCGGTGAGGTCTGAAGCTGCCGCGGGAGTCGTCGGGCTTTTCCAAATTGGATGGCGCTGTCGGCCGGCTGAGGGTTTTTTTTTTTTTCGTCGCAGAACACACGTCAGAAAGTGGATTGAGCTCGTGTCAATTTCTAGTTGAAAGGCGAACGGAGAATGTGTTGACGGAATTGGCGCCACCGTTCGCGTGGGCAAATTCTAGACCATGGGGTATTAGAAAAAGGGATCAGGGAGGTGACAGTCTAGATGCAAAGCAAGGCATTTTCTTGAACTTGGTTGGTGCGATTACTGAGAGAACATAACTGACAAACTGACTTGGTTAGCACTCTATTGACCACTTCTTCCGGTTGGATTCACATTCGATGGCTCATGTTCATACCTGAAAACTGGAAAGAACAATAAAATCAAGTGCCTAGAAAATAAATAGCATCACCTAACCAGGGCTACATCAAACAGAGTTACAACTTCACCTACCGTTAGATATAAAAGTACATCAATTTTCACATAAGGATATGCTATTAACACGTTAGAAGTACTACTATATCGCAGTGGTTGTTTAGTTTCTCTTAATATAAATATTAATAATTTTACTAATTAATTAAATATGCATGTTTCTCTTTCAAGAAGACTGAAGCCGGATTCGACTACATGAATTTTAGGATCACATCTATCATATACTAATAAGGATATGCCCACAGGTTTTCAGATATCAGAAAGATTATTGGCTGTTCTTATAAACCTCCCCACATAGTATTGCTTTTTCTTTTTTTACAAAGTCACTCTTTTCCCAACGATAGATTCCTGCTTTGTCACGCAAATACCTCCACATGCCTCCCTGTCGAGCGTCGACACTCGCCAGGTCCTCCTCTTCATGCCTCAGTTTTCAAGTTGTGATGACACGAGGACGCAACGAGCCACCGATAATGCTGACCGTGACGTGTTTAGTCTCCATCCAGTGTTTGAAGAATACAATTACCCAATGTTTGCTCTGCTTTTGAGTCCTTGATACTTATTTTCATACTAGTTCATCGACCCGTGCAGCACCACGGGCTAGCAAATTATGTAATTTGTAGTTGGTTAAAATACTTGAGACTGTTATTCTCGTACTAATTTGCAAATTTACATGATGTGCTTATATTCCTACACTGATAAATAGGTTATCATCATTATGTGTGCCCAATGAATTTACATGGATCATTAAATAACTATAATATTAAAATATTTTCAATGCTTATTCTTCATTGATGGAAATAAATATTGAAAATTTGTGTTTGAACTTTGAAATGAATTAAGGTAACAAAACAAATGTATGAATATATTTTGGGATTACTGAATGATTCTTTGCTCATGGAAACTTCAATGGATATTGGTCGAGGATGGGTTCCATCTTTTATCAATGATTTGTGTGTATATTTCCTTCTGATGCTCTTATGCAGATATTTTGAGTCACCATTAATGTTCCCTTCTGGTACTTGCATTTATACTTGGGGTGTAGTGTCCATGGTTTTTATTCCGAAACATTTGGATATCTTGAAAAATCAAAATAGAGTATGTCCATGGTTCTCCGGACGTCCGGCGGCGAGGCTCCGCCCAAGGCCATCGTGAGATGTGATCAATCACCGGGCGTTTGGCGGCGACGCTAGGGCTATTGTGGCTTGTGCATGTGAGAAACAGATGCAAGAAGGTAGTACGTACAGGAGGGAGGATCGCAAATAGTTTATTCTGATCGGATTTTTTTTTACGTGCTTCCGATTGGATCTTTGCATTATTGAGCCTCCGATCAAATTTTTTTCATGTGTACATCGAGGCTTAAAACCAATTGTATTCTTGGCATAAGTAGGTCATTTAAATATAACTCTAGGGGTTATTTTAGGATATTTTTATAATGGCATAGGTGGGTAATTATTTTTGAAGACAAAATAGATCTAGTGGCTACCGTGATTAAAGGCTACGAAATCGATGGTCAGATGTTTCTAATTTTTGTGAGAATTTCTTGGATTTATCTATTTTTCTAACGCATCTTGTGAGGATTAACGTGAAGGCTCCAAAAGGAGTCTCCAATTAGTAATAGTAAGATTTATTCTTTACCAAATGTGCATAGCTATAAGATGAAAAATAATTTTAAGGGCTGCTTGTTCGCTTAATCAAATTCACACAGACACATGGGTACCAATCTAGATATTGATAGTTATTAGAGTGTATATATTTTTTATGCATTTTTTTGATGCACAAGCCTCGGCTATGCAGAGGCCGTTAATAATATTTTTTAAACGTTTTATATCATTTCGGCCTAAACATCTTTGAAATTAATAAAACTTTCATTTAAAAAGATAAGGTGTGGAATCTGAGGACCAGGTGTGTCCGAGGACCGATGGATAGTCGCTTCTCAGTGTGATGAGTGATTGACAATGTTACGTGGACTGACTCTTTGCCTAGTACTGCAGGTGTTGGTGCGACTTGGTTTGCGTTGGTGCAGGTGAAGAACAAGCGCGAAAGGTCTTAGCCAGAGTGGCCTCCGAGGAGTGGAGAGACAAGTAGGCTTGGTTCGAGGGACCCGGTGGCCAGACGGGATCAAGTGCAGTCAACATGGTGCAAGAAGAGCAAGATGAAGTCGTGGACTTGGAGCCGGTGAAAGGTGGCGGCTAACAACCGAAGCTTGTACGCAGGGTTTGATGGTTGGGCCACAAAACCATCGGAGGAGGGTTTTTTGGTTTGGGCCTCAAAAGCGAGCCCGAAGGCCCAACGTGACGGAGACGGTGATCCGGGCACGTTCGGGAAGTTTCGAAGTGGTGGACGCGTGGCGGGATCCAGGAGCTTGCGTCGGAGGGAAGCAAGGCCGGATGGACGGCGTGCCCAGCCGGAGGAGATATCTCCAACTTTACCGTCTTGCCCTTGAGGGCGTGTATCTTCTAGTTAAGTTGTAGGGGTAGTTTAGTCTTTGGGCGGCGGCCATATATACTCACCTTGGTGGGAGATGGCAGCTACCTCTTGAAACCCTAGTTCATTTGCTCCTTGTTCTTTCTAGGCTAGGTTTGAGCTTCATGTGAGAGGAGATGAGAGACAGGGGAGGGTGATTACTCTTTGTTTCGATTTTCCCACAAGAGAGGGAGGATGTGGGTGGCTTCCTAGCCTTGTATAGATGTTGACCTCGTGAATCAATGGAAGAAGTTCTCCAAATCTTGTGTGTTCTTCGATTTTTCTTTTTTGATTTTCGGAGCCCTTTTTGTTGGATTTTCGTTCTTCGCGATTTAAGGCTAAATCCGTGGAATTTGTTGGGGGATTATGTTGCTGGGATCTTTGTGAGCATCTTTGGTTTGTTTCCCCCACGAATCCCTCACGGATTTGGATTGAATTTGAAGATTTTCCTTCTCTCCCTTCTCTAGTGTTCTTGACCGAATTCGTGAAATTCATGGTGATGTCTTGATCTTTTTGGGGAGATCTTTTGGGCAAAGACTCACTATTGTTGCAGACAGCTATTGGCAAAATTTCACGAATTTTGGAGGTCCTTTGATTGAGTTTCACTTTTTCTAGGTTTTGGTTCGGGCTGAAGAACTCAGAAGTTTCGAGTGCAAGTACTCGGAAGTTCCGGATTTGAGAACCCGGAAGTTCTGGATTGTACTAGGAAGTTCCGGTTATGAAAACCCGGAAGTTCCGGTTTTTGTCTGAGTGTTGTGTTTTTTGTTTCCGCTGTGTTGTTTGAGTTGTGTTGGTTGATTCTTGTTTCTAGGACTAGAAGCACTCCAGTGGCTTCGTGGTTTTGGCAAGAAAGGGAGTTGGACATGATTGGTAGTGATTTCGGGATATAGGCCAGATTTACTCTTTCGAGAGAAATTTTTATCGGCTCCCATTCACTCCCCCTTTGTGGTCGCCGTTTTCCATCCTTCAGAATCAGTCCGTGAATCCCGTGGCTCTATTCCATGAAGAAGGGTTGAAGCCGAATAAGCCCTAGATGGAATCATTTGCTAGCTCATTCAAGTTGATAGAGGGTGGGTGGTCGTCCTGCGGCAGAGGCGAAGCCAGCCAACAGGGCCACCGATGTCATCTCCACATATATATCAGTAGAGCATAACGGTAATTTTCTATTGATTTTGTTGGAAGTCGCCGATGTCATAGCTGACAACGGCAACAAGGCCTAGCTCCACCACCTTAGGCTGTTTGCAACGGTGTCCTCTATATTTTATCCTCTAAAAGAATATTTCAATGGTCTGTAAATATTCTACCCTCTAAATCCAATTCCAATTGCAACGGTGTCCTGGACTGTGTCCTCTATCTCCGGAAGCTAGCAATTCCTCTCCGCTCCATCCATCGGATCCATCCAATCCCCCGGCTCCTGCAGCTCTACGGAACAGCGCGCGGCCGCCGCCCATGCCGCCGGTCCGACGGAGGCTGCGGAGCAGGAACGCGAGCGCGTCCTCCGCGGAGAAGAGCGGGCGCCCTCGTTGCCGCCGCAGGGTCGGCGTCCGGCTTCGTCGCCGCCGTCCTCGCCCGCCTCATCCGCAAGGGCCTCGAGCTGCAAGGCGAGCTCGACGAGGCTGCCGCGGGCCACCTGCGCCGCCTCGAGGGCCTCCTCCCGCCCTGGCGCTGGCCGTCGCACTCTTCTTCCTCTGGCGCAGGAGGCGCGTCGCCGCTGGGGGAGGCGCTGCCGACGGTGCCGACTACGGGCTACCGGGCTTCCTCGACCGCCGCGATGACGGCGCGCGCGCGGAGGACGACGTGTACATGTCCGGCGTGGTGCTGCTGGAGCTGCTCACCGAGCGGCGCTGGGACGGCGGCCGGATCGTGGACTGGGCGCTGCCGCGCATACACGCCGGTGCCGACGTGGAGGTGCTCGACGTGGCGCGCGCCGACGCGGCCACCTTCGCAGCGTCCCCGCGAGGAGGCCGTCGAGCGCCCGGTCGTCGGCGCCGCGGCCTGTGGTGTCGCGAGCGTCTCGCCGAGCGCGGTGGGGACGGCCTCCAGGAGCGCAAAACAGTAGCCGGAAGAGGAGGAGGGGGAGGTGCCCGCGGCTCCGCCATCGCAGCAGGACGATGCCCGGAGCGCGGCCTCGGCGGGGTCGTGGTACTGGCCCGGCACGCGCCGGCGGCAGCGACCGCGTAGCAGGTGGAGGTGCTCGGCTGCGTCCAGGGAGAGGCCGAGCGAGGCGGCGAGTAGGACGTCGAGGACGACGGCGAGCTCGGCGTCGAGGTCCCGGAAGCAGAGGTTGCGGCGTCGGGGAACGTCGCCTGCTCCTCCTGGTCGGCGAGGGCGACGAGGAGCGAGTCGAGGGGACGGTGAGATTTGGGGGAGGCCTCCGCCTCTGGGAAATTTGGGGGAGACGGAGGCGGACCGGCAAAGTCCAGGAGCTTTTCGGGGACGCCGCTGCACACGGAATTTGGGGGAAAAGCCTCTACTGTAGCGGTCCAGGAGCTTTTAGCAGCAACCGCTGCAAACAGTCTTAGCTTGCGGTTTGCCATACTCGCGTCTAGCCGTTCATTTAATTTTCCTTAGTGAGCGTTAGAGCTCCTAGCACTATTTCAGAGTTCATTTGTGACACTCGTATTCGTTAACCATAAATAATGTCCCCTAAATTGAATTTGAACAAGAAAACAACTTTGTTGGTCAAACTTGCATATTGGATTCCAAAACAAAATATCCCGTACGGACTTCACAACCCTTTGTTCACAATAGAAGAAAATCACGAAAGTATATATAACCAAACAACACTGCTATCGGACATATATACCACTTTCAACATCTCATGTCCACACACTGCTCATAGTCATGCATGCACTGGGCATCTTTATTTCTTATGAGAGAAAAAAAGAGAGAAAAAAACCCCGAGCACCGCGTATGTATTGTAAATTTATAAGAGCAACTTCAGCAGGGGCCTCTATATGGACCTCTACTCTAAAATTTGGAGACTTGAAGCAAAAACACAACTCCAGCAGGACCTTTAAATGGACCTCCATTTTACATAGCCCTCCAAATCTCCCCTCCAAGCCTCCATTTCTAGAGGCCCTCCAATTCCCCCTCCAATAGTAGGCCCCCTCCAAGCATGAGGTTGACAGGTGGGTCCATGGAAAAATAGAGGCCCGAATACATATGCCCACTGGAGTTGAGTGTTTATTTTGGACCTCTATTTTTTAAAGATGGACTTGCAAATGAGTTTTGAAGGCTTTAATTTGAAGGCCTCCACTGGAGTTGCTCTAAGGGTAATAATCTTATCCCACCACTCTACTGATTTAGTTGTAGGCGTCCGGGTTGGCGACGAGGTAAGCCTCGGCGGTATTAAAGATAGCGGTGACAGCCTCCTTGGCCTTGGCGGAGTTGTCCTCCACGCCCGGCAGCGGCTTGTACGCCTCTACCTTCACCACGCTACCGCCGTCGACCGCGGCCTCCACCTTGATGTGCGACGTCGCGGACTCGATGGTCACGCCGATGCCGCCGCCCTCGATCAGGGTGTTCTTGCACTCGCACTTCTCCACGTCCAGGAACTCGAGCTTCTCCTTCATGAAGCTGAACGGCATCACTGCAAAGAATAATAATAGCCACACGCTGTGTGTGAGGCAGGTGCTTGACCGGCGGCGACACGTTTATTATTTGGCTCAGATTGGGTGTGCCGCGGGCGCGTACCTGAGGTGTAGTTGAACTGCCTGACGCTGCCGACGCCGCCCTCACCCTCGACGGGTTGGGCGCTGGCCACGACGTGGGAGGCGACCTTGGGCGCCAGGTTGTGCCAGTCCATCACGCCGGCGCGGAACAGGCGCGGCGCGGCCACCGAGCACGAGATCTCGAGGGTCCAGCTGTTGGAGGCCATTGCTAGCTGCAGAAGTAACGATCAAGATCGGCCGAGCAAGCTTCGTCTGGCTGTTCAACAAGCTTGAAGCTGCTGCTTGTGCTCTTTGAGTTGTGTGAGTGGCGAGCGAGGTGAGGGGTTTAAATAGGTGTCTCGTGTGGCGTGGGGTTGGTGAGGGCGGCTTCCGTGGATGTGGATGGGGTCCTGTGAGGGGCGACCGGTGAGGCGAGGCCTGAGACGGTGGCGCGTGAGTCATCTTTTCCACATCGCGTGGCGCCGTCGGCTGACCACGAGCTAGCATTTAACGTGGGCGGGCTTGAAAACCACGTCAGGGTCCTGCCATTCGTTTTTTCCCCATAAAAAATATAGTGTTATGCCATTTCGTCAATGTTTCGAGATGGATTCGTCATTGAATCGGCGCTGACGACAAGAAGTAACCTGTTGCTTGAAGGAGAGAGTTTAAGCATCGTCTATCAAACATCTTGGAGCCGCACCTCCGCATCGGCGCCTCCGGCCGAGGAGGCCACTCACAATGTGTTGTGTCCATACACCACGGCGCGCACCACCGCTCAACTCGCTGTCAACCATCAGGGTCGACATGAGGAGGGCGTTGCGTCACCCGGTCCTAGGAACAGCTTGAGCCAGCCCGACCAGCCATGTGGGGGTGGGGGTGGCCATACCGTTGCAGACCCGCGATCGTCTTCGTCGTCCCGCGGCGCTAGGTGCTGCGTTGGGAGCGATGCTTGTCCTGCTGGTATGGCGGAGAGGGTGGTTGACAGCCCCTTCGTCAAGAACGCTTGTGGTGTCCATCCTTGCCATGGGGAGGCTGCACCATGACGGAGCAGAGAGAGGGCTTCGGAGCTGAGGTAGGGATGTGGCAGACGGCATCAAGACAGGGGGTTTGGGAGGCTGCACCAACCTCACCAATGTCGATTACCTCATCTGTCATCGTCCTCGAAATCGGAGTACTCCATCCATTGCTTGGCCATGATGTGGTCCGCCAAAGAAATGCCGAGGAAGAATGGCTCCGCCTTAGGCGAGAGCGTCGAAGGACATTGGCGCACCGGGAGACGCCCCGCCGCACCTATCTGCGTCGGCGCGGGAGCCGTCGGCCTCGTGTTGAGGCTGGAGAGGTGGCCTTCGTGGTCGGTGGCACCTGCGGCATGGGGTGGCGCTTGGAGGCGGTAGACTCCGCCGACGGTACGATGAAGGGGTGGTGGAGGGAGTCGAGGTGGTCAGAGGCCTGGCCAAGCACCTGGAGGAAGTGGGCGCCGGGGCCGGGTGGGTGCCGATGACTGGAGGAGGAAGGAGCCATGGGACTGGAGGTTGGCTGTCGGGATCTGGGCGGCACAAAGTAGGTGGAGGAGATGAGGCGTGGGGAGAGCTGCAGGTGACCGGAGCGGCGTCGGGGGAGGGGGGGGTTACCCTAGGCGGGTCGCCGTCGCCTCCTGGACAGGTTCTTGACCAACCTGAGCCCTTGGTCAAACAGAAACATGATGTCTGATACACTGATGTCTTCCCGCGGCCTCTAGCTAGGAGCAGGGGCGAAGCTAGGATTCTAGGGTTGGGGGGGCTGAAATTCCTCTCCTTCTTCCTCTTTCTCCTCCTCCTCTTCTTCCTCCTCCTTCCTTCTTCCTTCTTCCTCTTCATCCATGGTTGAAATTTGTAGAGGGGGCTTAGGGGGGCTCCATAGGTTGCAAGGGGGTAGGGGGGGGGGGGGGGCCCCAGCCCCCCTGGCTCCAGCCCCCCTAGCCCCCCTGGTGGCTTCGCCACTGGCTAGGAGGTTTCTTGGCATCGCTCTCAAGCTTTAAATGATGATTGAATGTTCTTTAAGTCATCTTCCCCCTACATCAGTTTTCACATAAGGATATGTTATTAACACATTAGAAGTGCTATTATAATGCAGTGATTTGTTAGTTTCTTTTAATACACGTGTTAATAAATTTACTATATCTATACTAAAAGAATCCTAGAGAATTGAAAACACGTTCCACCAAAAAATCCACCCCCACCCTCTCACAGAGGACCCACCTGTCGGGCTTTAGTGGGAGGGAAGAAAAAAACGCAACAAAAAATTGACTGTTCGAGGCTCTTTTAGTTGTTTCCTCGCTCAACTGTTTTCATCCAAAAAAGACCCACCTAAATATACCCACATTCGTACCCACGTCTATCCCGTATGTCTAATAGACAATAAATCGGAGAGTTTTTCTTCATATAAATAAATGCCAACTATTGAGTTTTGAGAATATACATAAAGCTCTCTATACATGAGAGAGCGAATATAAAAATATTTTAATTAAAAGCACCTCGCACGACTGGTCTGTTTACCATGGCCCACTAAAGTGACATTGTTTTAGTACCTACATGTCATCAATAAACGTGCATGGCACATGAATTGAGACAAATGTATAAAAGTGAGTTTATCACGCGCAGGCATTGCAACTATATTTTATATGTTATGTTTGATTTATTTTATACATGTGCATGTGCATATATGTCTTTGCTAGTCTATATTATAAAGATCTAAAATTTTCAATGGAACCATCGTAACTTTATGAAAATCCCCTAATGTTTATAAAAACGGTCAAGCTAGCGTCCGGACGTCCGACGCCTCACAAAAAATCGGACGGGTGACGTGGCACAATCACAACCAAGCGTTTTTCCCTGACGGTATTGTAGCACAGAAAAAATTCTGCCGCAATATAGATATGATGATGTTGCATGCAATCTGTAAATTTTTTGCAACATCTAAAAATAGTGTATGCAACATCAAATAATAGTTAGCTCGTTCGGCAATGCTGGCTGTTGCAGCGCAGTGGATGTTGCTGCAGCAGCCGCTACAGCTTCTGCAGCCAACCAGCACAAGAAGCCAGCCAGCGAGTATAAATAAAGCAGCAAACCAAAATAAGCTTGCCTGCAGCCGAACGGTGGGCTATACAGCTGCAGCATAAACGCTGCAAAAAATCAGAAGAACAGGCCAACTATTTGCAACATGAAAAGCCATCGGTTGCAACATCAGGCACGTACAGAAACGCACGCCATCGAATATCATCTAGTTGATACGGGAGTTGAGTAAAAATTTCAGCCGTAACATCAGGGCATGTTTCATGAAACATTCAATTTCATATGAAACATCTAATCGAATTTCATATGAAACATCCAATCAAACTTCATGCAACATCAAGACAAACATATTGCAAAATCAAAATTTTGCAGCTGCAATATGCAAATTAAAAATCAGCTCGGTTTCATACAACCTCCATCGAGCCAAAAATCATAGAGCTGCAACATTCAAAAAAGATATTACAACACCATGAAATACCTACTGCAACATGGAGCCGAAGAGGACATAAGGTCTTCTTCCAGACCGAGCTCGGAGGAGCTCTGGATCCCCCCTCACCCACCAGAAAACCCTCTTTTCCCATCCCGGCAGTCCACCGTGCTCGCCTCCCTCCTCCGCTCCCCTTCCCTCCCTTCGGCGCTATGGGTGAGAACCTGCTCACCATGGGAGCGAGGAGAGGGACGGCGGCCGCGACGGCGTGGGAGCGAGAAGGGGGCCGGCGGCAGTGCACGAAGCGGTGGCGACGGCGGCGGCGTGGACGCGTGGAGGATCAGCGCGGGGTGACATCATCGTTGGCGGCTCGTGGGGCGACGCCACACGGTGTGGCCGCGTCGGCGTCGGCGGCGCACGGGGCAACGCATGGAGGAGTGCCGGCGCTTGGAGGAGCGGCCAGGGGCGGCACGCGGAAAGAGCGGCCGATGACAGCGTGTGCGGAAGAGCGGTCGGTGGCGACTCGTGCGGGAGAAATAGGGGCAGCAGCGGATAATGATGGAATGCATGCGGGAGGGGATAACGATGGATAGATGTGGATAAAAAAGAGCCACGTGGGCTCGGTCAGCGTCCGGACGGACGTTACGCGTCGGACGACCGAGCTAAAGCATTATATCGTTATAAAAATCAACACATGGTCCTTTAATATGTTGTAATTTTAGAAAACTCTTTAAAACATTGAAATTTAGAAAACTCTCTAATATAATCATATAATCATCGAGTTCGTAACCAACACGGTCTCCGTATTTTTTATTAAACATATGTGTCACACATACGTTTTTGCTAGTAATTAATTAATGATGCACATTTCTGGTTTCAATGAGATAGAAGCCGAATTCGACTACATGCATTTTGGGATCACATCTATCGTATACTAACCAAGATTACTATCGCCCTTTATTCTTCTTATAAACCTCCCGATATAGTATTATTTTCTTTTGACAAAGTTACTCTTTTCCCGCCGATAGATTCCTCCTTGCTCACGCAAAAATACCTTCACATGCCTGCCTGTCGAGTGTCGACGCTCGCCAGGTCCTCTTCCTGCTCTCAATTTTCAAGTCGTGATGGCACGAGGACGCAACGAGCCACCGGTACTGCTGACTATGACGTGTTTGTTAGATATAATAGGCTTGGTCCATTAATATTTAATAATAAACTCTATGGGTCTAATAAACATTTTAATACCGTATGAGATATTTATCGTCGGGCTTACTCAACTTAAACGGTTGGTCTTGGACTAGTTAAATTAAGAAGTTGAGAAAAGAATAGCTGGCTGCCAATACCAAGGGCCATTTTAATAATGATGTGTGTAAATGGGAGCATTCTAAATGGAGGGTAAATGTTGCATGCATTAGTTTTGGTAGCCTTGAAGTCATTTGATACATACATTGCAAGCCATTAGCTGCATGCGGTTTCCGCTGCACAAGTGCGAGGCAAGCCAAGAGGTGAATGCAAGATTAATGCAAATAAGTGCTAAGAAGTGCATGCACAAAGAAAATGTTTTACCTGATGCCTTTCCATCTCCGTGTGACCTTTGGCCTATGGCCCCTCCACTATAAAGTCAAGCGGAACACCTTCGGTTAATATGAGTTGAGTCCTCAATCCAGCAGATCATTCCCGTTCCGTCTCTTGCGCGCACACGAGATGGAAGGGTAGGCCTCCGGAACGTCTCCGTTTATTGGGTTCACCTGCTCGGGTGAGGACGGCAATGACGTTTTTGGGGAGTGTCGGCAGCGGCATGACTACTCGCTTACTGTTCCCAAGACGATTGATACTGCAACAATTCTGCACGGCATCAAGCGGGACGATTCACCATGTCGGGTGTTATTGGCTCTGCCGCTGGGTATGTTAATTACATTCTCAAAGCTGCTATCTTGGTGATTAGCGTAAATACTTTGATAGACATGCTTTATTTGAGATATTTCACATGTCACATTTTCCTGGTTAGAACTAGCATCATGTTCCTGATTATGAATTCTATAGAGAATTATATGCTCATAATTTTCTTATTTGCATCATATGTATTGGATTAAATTAAATCTGAAATTGCCTAATTTTCTAACGGTGTTTAGTCTCCATCATGTGTCATTTTTTTAAGGGCATGTTCACTTAATCCGATCCGCGGGAGTTAACAGGCACATGGATTTCAGTCTAATTTACATATCATCATCATCATCATACAAAATTTAGTTTTGGCTCCCCACTTCTCTGTACTCTCAGCCGTGCCACGTCATCTCCCCGAGCCCACTCGCCTCCCCCACCCGCGGCAGTGCGCCACCCCCTCGCGGCCTCGCCTTCTCGCCGCCCACCCACCCGCTGCTTCCACCCCCTCGCCTTCCACCCGACGCGCCTGCGCCGCCGCTGCCTCGCCTCCCACCCACCGCGCCACCTCCATAAATCCGGTCCGCTGGCTGGGCGCCGAGCAGAAGAGATGGGATGTCGAGCTGAGGATGTCGCGGATGCCGAGCTGAGGGAGGCGGGGCTGGGAGGCCGCTGCGGAAGCCACACCATCGTCGCCGGCGACCATGGCGCAGGAAGCCGGAGATCTAGCGGTGGCGACGGCGACAGCTGCGCGAGGAAGAGATGCGGCGGCGGCGGTGGTGGGCAGGGTGCGTCCGCCCACGGGGAGGAGTCGGAGTCCGAGTGGTCGCTCATGGCGGCGGCGACGGCAGGCGGCGCTGGATCTGGGCCGGGTGGGGGGATCCGCCATCGGCGTTCAATGACGCGGGGAAGAGGAGGGATTTGGTGAGTAGGCCAGGCAGAGGCTGGAATTACCTGGAGGAGGAGGTGGCATCGTCGGCGGCTGCATCTTCGTCTCCACCAGCCCTTCCAGCAGCGCGTCAAGCTCCTCCAGCCGCCACCGCGCCTCCTCCGGCATCTCGCCCCGCGCCGCCTCCTCCTCGCCCCCCCTTCCCCGACGACGAGAAGCTGACTACCTTGCGACACGTCCTCCCCTTCCACTCCCGCAAGGACCGTGGAAGAGCCGGTGAGAACCCACCTCTTCCTCCGACGGCGAGCGGCCGGACTGGCAGCTGCATAGCCTGCATCGTTGCCGCTTGCGGAAGGGTCAGCAGCGGACCTGCGGTGGACCGGTGTGGATAACGATTTGGACGACGGAGATGGGCCGAACGGAGCTGTCAGGCCTCATGGTCCTGTTATTTCGTGTTAGTTCACGGGCCAAGCATACGGCCTACTGTAAGATCACATTGGCCCATGAAATGAGATCCGCGGTCAGTCACCACACCACCAGATTTACGTGTAGTGAAAGCTAAAGCCCATGAAGTAGCAGCATCATTTTGTTTATTAATACATAGATGATCAAGACATCAAGTCCTTCGGATTGGTTTGCAGTGACGCAAGAAAAAAAAATAGTCTCATCAATAAACCGTATATATATGGTCCTCTGTTATCTATTAAGTAAAATAAAATTCACAGAATAATTTACCTTCATGTCAAGGCTAATAACTTCACAAATACATCAAATAATCATATAAATTTATGTAAAAATCCCGCAGCAACGCGCGGGGAATTCACCTAGTTGATAGTTATTATAATGTATATTTTTATGTACTTTTTGGATGCGTGTGTATCGGCTATGCAGAGGCGGGTAATAATACTTTTTAAATATCTTGTATCAGTTCGGCCTAAAAACACCTTAAAAATTAATAAGACTTCCATTCTAAAAAAAAGGTGCGGAATTAGTCCATTAATCCCCTCTAATCCTTGGAGAAGGGATGAAGCCGAACAAGCCCTAAATTGGATCGATCATTTGCTAGCTCATCCATGTTGATATAGTGTGTGTCGTCGTCTTGGAGCATCGCGCTTGTGGTTCGTCCATACTCGCATCTAGTTGTTCCATTTACTTTTTCTTAGTGAGCGCTAGAGCTTCTAGCAATATATTTCAAAGTTCATTTGTGACAGTAGTATTCGTTGACCAGAAATAATGGTCCCCCAATTCAAATTTTAACTAGAAAACAACTTTCTCGGTCAAACTTGCATACTGAATTTCAGAATAGAATAGCTCGTACAGTCTTCACAACCCTTTCATTCACAATATAGAACAAAATCATAAGAGTATACATAACCAAACAACACTAGCGTCGGACATATACCCTTTCAACATCTCATGTCCACACACTGCTCATAGTCATGCACTGAGCAGCTTTATTTCTCTTATGGGAAGGAAGAAAAAAAGAGAAAGAAACCCCGAGCTCCACATATATATTGTAAAGGCAATCTCATCACACCACTCTACTGATTTAGTTGTAGGCGTCCGGGTTGGCGACAAGGTAAGCCTCGGCGGCCTTGAAGATAGCGGTGACGGCCTCCTTGGCCTTGGCGGAGTTGTCCTCCACGCCCGGCAGCGGTTTGTACGCCGCCTCCACCTTCACCACGCTGCCGCCGTCGGCCGCGGCCTCCACCTTGATGTGCGACGTCGCGGACTCGATGGTCACGCCGATGCCGCCGCCCTCGACCAGGGCGGTCTTGACCTCGCACTTCTCCACGTCCAGGAACTCGAGCTTCTCCTTCATGAAGCTGAACGGCATCACTGCAAAGAGTAATAACAACCACACGCTGTGTGTAAGGCAGGTGCTTGACCGGCGGCGACACGTTTATTTGACTTGGGCGTGTGACGTGGGTGCCCATGTACCTGAGGTGTAGTTGAACTGCCTGACGCTGCCGACGCCGCCCTCGCCCTCGACGGGTTGGGCGCTGGCCACGACGTGGGAGGCGACCTTGGGCGCCAGGTTGTGCCAGTCCATCACGCCGGCGCGGAACAGGCGCGGCGCGGCCACCGAGCACGCGATCTCGAGGGTCCAGCTGTTGGAGGCCATTGCTACCTGCAGAAGTAACGATCGAGATCGGCCGAGCAAGCTTTGTCTGGCTGTTCAAGCTTGAAGCTGCTGCTGCTTGTGCTCTTGTGAGTTGTGTGAGTAGAGAGCGAGGTGAGGGCTTTAAATAGGTGTCTCGCGTGGCGCGGGGTTGGTAAGAGCGGCTTCCGTGGACGTGGATAGGTGGTGCGGGAGTCGTCGATCGGCTTTTTCTTGAACTTGGTTGGTGCGATTACTGAGATAACATAACTGACAAACTGACTTGGTTGGCACTCGGTCCACGGCTTCTATTGACCACTGCTGCCGGTTGGATTAACACTCATGTTCATACCTGAAAAGTGAAAAGAACAATAAAATCAGGCGCCGATAAAATAAATAGCATCACCTAACATTCGATTCGATCCACTGAAAACGGTCAAATACACGTGCTCTTTAGCTTTGAATGATGATCGAATATCCTTTAAGTCATCTTGCCCCTATAGTATAAATGTCCAGAAAGCACGAAGCGCGACAGCCCACCCGAAAAGCTCCTTTTTTGGCCCGACCCAAGCCTAGCCCGGCCCGGCCATCTCCGGGCCCGTGCTGGCCCGGCCCGGCCAGCGTGTCCGGGCGTGGGCCACCACCCCAGCACGTGGGGCGGCTCGTCCCGGCATGGAGGTTAACCCTCGACCCGGCAATGGCCCGAGGCCAGGAGACCAGCAGCCCAGCAGGCCAGGAGGCGGTGGCGGCCCAGCCTACCAAGGCCACCAAGGTGCCATATAAATGCGCTCCCAAACCCTAAAATCCCATCCCGCCTGGCGGCCGCCATAGCGGCTCCACGCCTCCCCCGCCTCTCTCCTCTCCGCGCCGCGTCGCCATCCCCACACCTCCCCGGCTCCCCTACGCAGCTCCGCCGATGCCTCCTCCCCTCCCTCCGGCCTCCCCTCCCTTTCTTCCTCCCCTACCACGCGGGCTCTGAGCTCCGACCTTCGGCGCAGCGGTGGCGTCGCCCCGCCGACCCCTCCTCCCTCGCGGCGGCGAAGAGCGGAGCGTCGGCCGGCCGACGCCGCTCCGGCCACGACAATAGTATGGCGGTCGGCCGACACCGCAAGAACTGGAGCTCCTTCGACCTCGACTAGGCGACGGCGGGGAGCGCGGCCTCCCAGCTGGCGGAACGGCGGCGGCTCGGCTGGGCGACAGGGAGATGGCCTGGCTGGGCGACGCGCCGGAGGCGTGGAAGAGCGTGGCTATGGGTCACGGGCTGCCCGAGCATGCACTAGGGCCATGCTTTACCGGGCTGGCCCGGCCCGGAATCGGCCTGCGGGCGCGGGCTTGGGCCGTCGCCGCAACCCGCGGGCCAGCCTGACACGGCACGGAGTGCCATAGGGCCGGGCCGGGCGACCCAAATGGACATCTATACCCTATAGCCCTGGAGCAGTTAGCTAGTTCCCGTAAAAAAATGTTCCTTTCAATTGTAATAATCTAGAAAATTAGGGACTCCCAACCGACTATAATATTACTATATATCCCATTTCAGTTTATATATATGTTATTGTTTTGGACATAGAAGTACATGCATTTTAGGATATAAAAGTACATTAATTTTCACATAAGGATGTGCTATTAACACGTTAGAAGTACTACTATATCACAATGATTTTTTAGTTTCTCTTAATATAAATGTTAATAATTAATTAATGAATAATTATGCATGTTTCTCTTTCAAGTTTCAAGGAGACGAAGCCGGATTCGACTACATGCATTTTAGGATCACATCTATCTATCATATACTAATAGGGATATGCCACGGGTTTTCAGATATCAGAAAGATTACTTGCTGATGATACTATCACCCTTTATTCCCTTTATTCTTCTTATAAATCACCCTACATAGTTTTATTTTTTTTTGACAAAGTTAATCTTTTCCCAACGATAGATTCCTCGTTGCTCACGCAAATACCTTCACATGTGGCATGCGTCCCTGTCGAGTCCTCTTCATGCTCTCAATTTTCAAGTCGTGATGGCCGGTATTGCTGACTATGACGTGTGTAGTCTCCATCCAATGTTTGAAAAAAAAAATTTTAGGGCTTGTTCACTTAATCCGATCCCTTGGAGGTGTGTGGAATTGCAAGGATCTTTTTACACAGACACATGGATATCGGTCTAATTTACATATTGGTAATTATTAGAATGTATATTTTTATGTACCTTTTGGATGCGTGTGTCTTGGCTATGCAGAGACGGGTAATAATATTTTTTTAAATGTCTTGTATCATTTCGGCCTAAATACCTTTGAAATTAATAAGACTTCCATTTAAAAAATAGGGTAATTAGTCCACTAATCCCCTCTAATTCTTGGAGAAGGGATGAAGCCGAACAAGCCTTAAATGGGATCATTTGCTAGCTCATCCAGGTTGATAGAGCGTGTGTCGTCGTCTTGGGGCATCACGCTTGTGGTTTGCCCATACTCACATTAGCTGTTCCATTTACTTTTTTTTTCTTGGTGAATGCTGGAGCTCCTAGCACTATATTTCAAAGTTCATTTGTGACAGTAGTATTCGTTGACCATAAATAATGGTCCCCAATTTGAATTTGAAACGAGAAAATAACTGTCGGTCAAATTTGCATATTGAATTCCAAAATAGAATACCTCGTACGGTCTTCACAACCCTTTTGTTCACAATATAGAAGAAAATCATAAGAGTATACATAACCAAACCAAACCACACTAGCATCGGACCTATACCCTCTCAACATCTCATGTTCACACACTGCTCATAGTCATGCACTGAGCAGCTTTATTTCTCTAATGGAAAGAAAAAAAGAGAGAAAGAAACCCCGAGCTCCGCATATGTGTTGCAAGGGCAATCTCATCCCACTACTCCACTGATTTAGTCAGGGGCGGAGCCAGGATTGGCCTACACCCCGGGCTGAAAAGATCCCTAGCTATGGAGATAGAGGCAACAAAGTCCAGAAGCGGATTAGGGGTGTGTTTGATTCATGTTGTCACCGTGCCAAAGCTCGCCGCGCCCCAAGTGCGGCATCCTGCGGCTGTTGTTTGCTTGCTGCCGCTGCTTAGGCACGCCATGCACCTGCTGCAGCAAGCTAGTTGATTTTGAGCGCCACAGCATGCCTAAGGTGTGGCGATTGTTTCGTTCGCCACAGGTTCAGCGACGCCGTTGGTTAGGCATGGCTTGGTGACAGCACCATCCAAACAGACCCTAGAAGCACCTACACGTCATCGGTTAAGCTAGTGCAGACTTCATAGGCCATTTTTTTTTCTCTTTACCTAAGATCATTAAACCTTAAATTGAACTAGGACCTCACTGCATCATGTATATATACTTGGGAGCATCTGATCTAGACCCGGGTTGCAGCCCCCCAGCCTGGTCGTAGATCCGCCCCTGGATTTAGTTGTAGGCGTCCGGGTTGGCGATAAGGTAAGCCTCGGCGGCCTTAAAGATGACGGTGACGGCCTCCTTGGCCTTGGCGGAGTTATCCTCCACGCCCAGCAGCGGCTTGTACGCCGCCTCCACCTTCACCATGCTGCCGCCGTCGGCCGCAGCCTCCACCTTGATGGCTTGATGTGTGACGTCGCGGACTCGATGGTTACGCCGATGCCGCCGCCCTCGACCGGTGCGGTCTTGCACTCTATCTTCAACTACCATTAGATATAAAAAGTACATCAATTTTCACGTAAGGATATTCTATTAACACGTTAGAAGTACTACTATATTGCAGTGATTTTTTTAGTTTCTCTTAATATAAATGTTAATAATTTTACTAATTAATTAAATATACATGTTTCTCTTTCAAGGAGACGAAGCCGGATTCGACTGCATGCATTTTAGGATCATATCTATCAATCATTCTATCATATACTAATAGAGATATGCCCACGGATTCAGATATCAGAAAGATTACTTGCAGATATATGATACTATCACCCTTTATTCTTCCTCCTTGTTCACGCAAATACTTCACATGTGACATATGCCTCCCTGTCGAGCCCTCTTCATGCTCTCAATTTTCAAGTCGTGATGGCACAGGACGCAACGAGCCGCCGGTACTGCTGACTATGACGTGTTTAGTCTCCATCCAGTGTTTGAAAAAAATAATTTTAAAGGCTTGTTCACTTAATCCGATCCCAGGAGGTGTGGAACTGCAAATATGTTTTTATACAGGCACATCGGTATCGGTCTAATTTACATATTGATAGTTATTAGAATGTACTACCTCCAGTTTTATTTACATGACGTTAGGACAAAATTGTTAGTTCAAAAATGAACTAAATGGGCTGTCTGAACGTCAAGTATTTAGAAATGGAGGTAGTATATTTTTATATACTTTTTGAATGCGTGTGTATTGGCTATGTGGAGGCGGGTAATAAAATTTTTTAAATGTCTTGTATCATTTTGGCCTATATAAACACCTTTGAAATTAATAAGACTTCTAAAAGGGCGTACCCAGTGCCGTAGGCTTCCCGCACCGTGCGGGGTCTGGGGAAGGGTTGTAATAGCGCCCAAACCTTACCCGCACAAATGTGCAGAGGCTGGGGCTTGAAAAGGAATGTGCAGATTTCTTACCAGATAAGGAGGCACAAAATTATATAATAAATTATAGGATTACCTATATAGAGGAAGTAATCTGTAGTTCAGTATCTCAAGTAGGAGCAAAGACACACCAGATTTACTCAGAATAGATGGAGATCTTTGGGTTAATGTCTGCAAAGTTTAATAACATAGTGGGAGGACATCAGAATTTTCACTGCTATGTTCTGTATGTAATTTTGAACATGAAACTTTTAAATTTTTTAAATGTCTTGTATCATTTGGCCTATATAAACACCTTTGAAATTAATAAGACTTCTAAAAGGGCGTACCCAGTGCCGTAGGCTTCCCGCACCGTGCGGGTCTGGGGAAGGGTTGTAATAGCGCCCAAACCTTACCCGCATAAATGTGCA
>OAMR01000041.1:3055252-3079010 GCA_900205405.1 Echinochloa crus-galli
CACAGCTTTATTCCACAAAAGCCTACTAAAAATTCACCATCCTCTACATAATATTGCACACTGAATGTTGTGGGCACTGTTTTCCGTTATATCTTTAGTAAAGCAGCATAGTAAGTTCAACCTGCAACATGAGAAAGGGGCAAAGATCAGACGGAAAAACTGACTGACTGGCAAGTATTAGTAACTTAAATAGAGTTCGTGGCTCTCGGACCTTCTTCACTGAAGGCAAAAACTCCTCCAAGCATGTCATCGTTATCCCCATCTTCCTCGGGCTTCTCTCTCTCGCAGTGGCTGCTGTTGCTGTCAGCATCAGTAACAGCTTCAGTTAACTCACGGCAGTCATCGAGTTCTGATACTTTACAATAGCCCTCTTGGAAATACTGGGTAAACTCGACTGAGTTGTGAGAATCAGACGCCTCCTGCTGTCCAGAATCGACAGTGGTGAGACACCCATTTGGTATGTCAGTGCTTGCACCATTGCTGAGCACAGAATTATTGGCTGTTTAGTGCCGTAGGCTTCCCGCACCGTGCGGGTCTGGGGAAGGGTTGTAATAGCGCTCAAACCTTACCCGCACAAATGTGCAGAGGCTGGGGCTTGAACCCGGGACCTTCCGGTTACAGACGGTAGGCTCTACCGCTGCACCAAGCCCGCCCTTGAAATTAATAAGACTTCCATTCTTAAAAAAATAAGGTGTAGAATCAGTCCACTAATCCCCTCTAATCCTTGGAGAAGATCGATGAGCCGAACAAGCCCTAAACGGGATCATTTGCTGGCTCATCCAGGTTAATAGAGTGCGTGTCGTCTTCTTGGAGCATCACGCTTGTGGTTCGCTCGGGGCGCATTGGTAAGGTCATGCAGATTGTGATGCCAGCTAGCAAGGATATGCCACTCGCATCTAGCTGTTCCATTTACTTTTTCTTAGTGAGCGCTAGAACTCCTAGCACTACATTTCAAAGTTCAATTGTGAGTGACCAGAAATAATTTTATCGGTCAAACTTGCATATTGAATTCCAAAATAGAATACCCCGTACGGTCTTCACAACCCTTTCTTTCACAATATAGAAGAAAATCTTAAGAGTATACATAACCAAACAACACTAGTGTTGGACATCTACCATTTTCAACATTTTATGTCCACACACTGCTTAGAGTGATACCACTGAGCAGCTTTATTTCTCTTGTAGGAAGAAAAAAGAGAAGAAAAAAACCCCGAGCTCCGTATACGTATAATAAGGAAAATCTCATCCCACCCCTCCACTGATTTAGTTGTAGGCATCCGGGTTGGCGATAAGGTAAGCCTCGGCGGCTTTGAAGATGGCGGTGACGGCCTCCTTGGCCTTGTCGGACCCGTCCTCCACGCCTGGCAGTGCCTCGTACGCCGCCTCCACCTTCACCACGCTGGCGCCGTCGGCCGCGGACTCCACCTTGATGTGCGACGTCGCGGACTCGATGGTCACGCCGATGCCGCCGCCCTCGACCAGGGCGGTCTTGACCTCGCACTTCTCCACGTCCACAAACTCGAGCTTCTCCTTCATGAAGCTGAACGGCATCACTGCAAAGAGCAATAGCCACGCTGTGTGTGAGGCAGTGCTTGACCGGCGGTTTGTTTATTTGGCTAGCTTGGGCGTGTGCCGCGGGCACGTACCTGAGGTGTAGTTGAACTGCCTGACGCTGCCGGCGCCGCCCTCTCCCTCCACGGGTTGGGCGCTGGCCACGACATGGGAGGCGACCTTGGGCGCCAGGTTGTGCCAGTCCATCACGCCGGCGCGGAACAGGCGCGGCGCGGCCACCGAGCACGCGATCTCGAGGGTCCAGCTGTTGGAGGCCATTGCTAGCTGCAGAAGTAACGATCGAGATCGGCCGAGCAAGCTTTGTCTGGCTGTTCAAGCTTGAAGCTGCTGCTGATTGTGCTCTTGTGAGTTGTGTGAGTGGCGAGCGAGGTGAGTGCTTTAAATAGGTGTCTCGCGTGGCGTGGGGTTGGTGAGGGCGGCTTCCGTGGATGTGGATGGGGTCCGGTACTCCGGTGAGGGGCGACCGGTGAGAGGCGAGGCCTGAGACTTGCGCGGGAGTTGTAGTCTTTTTCCACCTCGCGTGGCGCCGTCGACCGAACACGAGCGAGCAATAACGTGGGCGGCTTGAAAACCTCGTCAGAAAGTGTCCTGCCATTCGTTGTTTTCCCTTCAAAAATTGTAGTGCTATGCCATTTCGTCAATGTTTCGAGATGGTTTCGTTGTTGAATCGGTGCCGTGGACCGCGTGGGGAGAATTCGTGGAGATAAACACCAAAGGATCAGGATGATGGCCGTAAAGAATTAATAAATATCAATACCAAGAAGCAAGAGGCTTTGTAGAGGTTGGTTGGTAGGTCTGCTTGGGAACGGAAGCAATAAAAAATCATCGACTTGAAAGGCTCTTGCGTTGCGTGTGCTGGGAATTGATCCCATGTGTCATTCGGTGTAACTATACCTCACAAAGTCTCATAAACTCCAATCTTCTCCATCAAAACTATAGACCAAGAGTTTTTCTCGTTGTCTACATAAAATTGCCTGCTGTAGTGCTGTTAGCATAACGGTTGCGTCAGCTTGCTGAATGCAACTGGAGTTAAATACCTTTTTGGCTGGAACAAATGATAATTATCACTACTATGTAGGGAACATGAACTTTAGACCCGGTCAGACAATCTAGTGCACTAGCGTCAGCAAAGGTAAAAAGGCAAAGGAAATAAAACAACTCAAGTGCCTTTCAAATGTAACCTCTTGTCAAAATTCGGCGCAACCTTTCCCGTGTTGCCTAGTTTTACAAACTTACTATGGGGGCATGGAGCTTAAAAGTTACATTAAGCACGGACAAGAATTAATCTAAATACCAGTGGCAGTCTACTCAGCATCCCCATCGCTATCTTGTGATGAATCTGAATCTTGACCAAACACCATTTCATCGACTTCTTCCTCTTCATCTTCGTCAGACTGAATTGCTGCTGCAGCGTCTTGCATCTCTGAGGGGAGCTCAGATGCATTATTAGCCACCTTGTCAACCTGATGAGATTCAAATTGGCAGAAGATTGCTTAGACATAAACGGAAGGTCGGAAGCATTATAATTTCATTTATGTTTCAACGCTGAAGATGGATGAAAACCTGTGCCTTTATTAGCCGAAGCCGGCCAGAAAGCTTCAGCAGATCTTCAGCTGCTGCATATCTTTCTCCACACATCTGCAAATGGAGTGGCTTGGTTAGTCCTTCATGCACATAACTATTAATGGCCTGTAGGTCTAACCTTGTAAACACAACTTGCAAGTACTGTTTACAAAAAAGGTTCCATAAAGTAAATATACATCAAATGTTCCATAAAGTTAGATCCAAATTGAAATGCAAAAACTTCACAATTCATAAGAAACCATTCAAATTCCACCAAATCCTAAGAGATTCCCATGTTCCAAATGCCGCCATGCAATCATGTGGTGTTTTCCACCAAATTTATTAGGTGCAAAACAGTAGTCAGCATATTAGTTTATTAGCAGCCCGTACTACACGGCATGCAATGTCCCATACTACCTCTCTACACTGTGGAATTGTTCTTCTTCGACTCTTATTTCCATATGCTTATTTGCACAATATTGTGTAGTGACTGTTCGAGTGCCTACTGTCAAGGTCAAACGGCATTATCATTTGAACTATCACAAGATTTATTGAGTGAGAAACCACCTTGCAGATACATGTGAACTTGTCATGTAAACCATCCAATTAGTATAGGGAGGAATTAAGGAACATCATCATCCAGATTATGAAAAATAACAACATTAGCATCATATGAACAGAGAGCCTCTCCACACCAGTCAGATGGTTCAGATCACGAGTCTGCAGATTCTCACAGAAGGCAAGTGAACCTGATCACAACAAGGTAGCAGCCAATGGTACGCATACTCAGCAAGCTTTGGGTATGGCCAAGCAAAGCTAATTGCATTGGAGGTCTTTCAAACCAGCAAGCCACATTCTGCTGTTATCTAACACTCTAATACAAGTCATTGGACCTAGAATACAGTCACCAGTAGCTCAACCTCTCTGTTACGAGTTAGCGTTTTCATCACTTGAGGACAATATGTAGTGACCACTGCATGCATGTTTTCATTCTGTTACCTTTTAGTATGACAAGCAAAGTTCCTTACCAACCATTCATACATGCAATTGAGGTATGCATCTTAGTGAGCCACATTCTGTTGTTATCTAATTTCAATCATTTAATCTAGAAAGTAACTGATAGCAAAACCTCTTTGTTGCGATATAATTTCATGGCATTAACAACAATGCTATATTATATTCTAAATAATGTGCAAAGTATTCAAGAGCTACAAAAAGAAAAATAGATATCCAGCATGCTTCAGCTAGTACTAGTGTTAGAAACTATACCTTCTCAAGGTTGCTAATCAGTTTTGTTGATTTCTCCGAGTGAATAAAACGGCCATGAACAACCAATAGACAGTATATCCACCGCAAAACAAGTTCTGTGCTACCAGATCTGGGGAGACAAATCCACAAACAAGACAGAATACACAGTTATATACAGCATGAAAACACACTGTTGAACAAACATGTACATGGGAGCCCACCTTGTTTTCCATGCAGATACTAAATTTTCAAGAAGTTTGCAAGCATCTCCAGGTTTCAATGATCTTAGATGCGCTCGAATCTGTTGAACAACCTCATCATGAACATAGAACATAGAAAGTAGAAATGCAAACAAATATATAATGTTACATGGAAATAAAATTCAGCTCAACGAACCTTCTTGATGGGTAAATTAGCATCAATTTTTATGCTGCCATCACCAAAAATATTAGTTGGAATGCCAGGATGGCCCATACTCTGATCTACTCCAGTATCAAGGACGCCGCACTCCCTCATCATGTCTTCGATACATATGCCGTCATCTTCAATTCTTTGAACAGGAACTAAACAAGTAAAAGAGTGAGTGTTGTCATCGAACTGTTTGATAGGGACAACAGTACATGTAAATTTTAGTGAAACCCAGAGTAACTGCTCCTGAATAATAACCTACATATGTAGCTGTGAATGGGAAAACAGCCACTTCTGCAAGTCCAAAATATCCACACTATACATGCTGCAGCATTTCATTATCTATGCAGGACTGAAAGAGAAGATAAATTACTTATAGATCACTTACCTCTTTTCTGGATAGATCTTGCTGTGGTGAGGTCACTGTGAATGTCAGGCTCAATATCAACACTGGGTTTTGTCACACCGTGTTTTCTTTTCTTTTCCTGTGTATGGAGCTTTGGAAGAGGAAGTATGGCATCTTCCGCATTGGCCCGGTCTAGAGCAGTGACAGTTTCTGTAAGAAAAAATAATCAAGATTCAGCCCAATAGTAGCTACCAAATAAAGTGTTCAAAGGTGCTTCCAGGCTTCACCATTATGAAAATTGCAATAGCAAAGGCACAACCCTTAAAACGTTTTGATTTGTGCAATTCCCAATGGGCAGGTGAAGCAAACAAGCAAGATAAAACTTCCACCATAACCAATAAACAGTATCAATGTACCTTGCTTCTTCACATATTGGCCCTTCTTTGTCATGGTGGCTTGAATATTTGGCAAGAGAACTCCATCTTGAGAAATGCCCAGATTAATATCCGTACCATAACAAACCAAAAGTTTATCAAAAGATGGTTTTACTACAGACCCAAAGGCCAGCAGGACATGGGCAGAATTAGGTCCATCTACTCCTTGAAGTTTCGCAGCAAATATCGAGAATGCCTGAGATCTTGATAGAGAGGACTCAGACAATGTGATCTTGGTAGGCTTCCTCTTACGCAGGTCATCAATGTTACTTGCCGACCAGATATAGCAGACACCAATCTCGGAAATAGCCAAGACATGCATTTCTCCTTCGTCTGAACATTTACAGTCTACAAATATTGCTGGATGCTCCATCGAAAGTATACTGTTTGAGCTCTGAGTTTTACCACCACCCAACTTCCAAATGGCAATATACCGTTCCCCAATACCAGATGACAGAACATATTGGCTATCGTTGCTAAAAACCATGCTCCTCACAGCAACCTAAGAAGTTTTAATGGGTTCATCCAATAGCAAAAGGTGGTTAACAGACACAAAAAAATAACTGTAAACAGTTAAACACTAGTTTTAGAAGAGGAACACCAGTAGGTAAGAGAACAAAAGACACATACTCACCGGATGCCCAGAGAATTTTTGAATCTTTTTGTTGTCAGAAGTGTCAAAGGTCCTCAACTGGCCAGCTGCTGTTGCTAAAATATTTCCATCTGACATAATCAAGTACAAGCTGTGTTCGTTAATGTGAGTTATGGTGGAAATATACTGGATAAGGAGTACATATATAAAAGGTGGATCCTACGAGGACTTTAACAACTAAAAAAGTACACAAAGAACTAAATACACATTTCAGTGAGCAGCATATATCAATAAAAAACATCACAAGCGTCAATGTAGATAAACATATATTGTTCATTGAGTTTTGTGCCTGCCAAACACGAATCATGTTACATTCATGGCTAAATTACAGTGGATAAGTGCAACAAAAATTAACCCAAGTATTGGCGAGTATGCAGGGCATCATTTTTTTTTTTTGCAGGGGATCATAGTAGTGTTGCATCCACATAACATTATTTAGTATAAGAAGAGGAAGTACAATAGAGCAAACATAGTAGTCATAAGTCAAGAAGACACTTCACAGTTGATATACCTGATGACACAGATAATGCTGATATTGCTTTCGAAGAAGATTTAAATTTCCCCACAACTGACCCATCTGAGGCATCAATTCTACAGACCATGCCATCAGCGCCTGCTGTGTACACAATCCGCCCATGCTTCGAATATGCTACAGCCGTCACGCCCCTAAACACATCAAACACGCACTCCAATGTAAGTGAACACTTCTAAGCTCAAACTTGGCAAAGATAAACCTTACCATCAAATTCCAAACAGGGACAGGGTGAAAAATACAATATGAGTACGCTTATCAATCTATTTAGCTTTATTTTGTTGTTGTTAGTATGATTAGATTATTCTGTACCCAATTATTGCCTTTCTCATTTCAACAAATGAATCTACAGTTTCGCCTCGAATTTGTATTAAGAAAGAGATAACACACCAACTTACCCAGGGTGGCAATCGCTGACCTTCCACTTCCACTGTCCGGCAGCAACATCGAGGGCTAGTACATCCCCACTGCCTGTTCCAAGCACGAGCAGTGAGCTCCCAGCCTTCCTCTTCTTCTGCTAAGAAAAAAATAAGCAGGTGATAAGGGCGCATCCCAACCTAAGAAGTTGCAACAGCTCAACATGGGTTTCGCTCACCTTGCCGGAGAGCTGTACCCACTTCATGCATGTGTAATCGAGGGCGAGGTGGCCGCGCTTCGTCTCAGCGACGGCGCCGGCCTCCACCGCCGGGATGTCGGCGAACTCTGTCTGCAGGCGGCCCCGCACGGCGTCCCATACCTGCGCCAACGGCAAAGAGAGAGCGTTAGCGAATCCATGACTTCAGTGGCAAGAGCTAACGCGAGGACCGCAATTTCTGAATGTTCCATGCCTTGATACGGCCGTCCCCGGAGGAGAGCGCGAGGAAGTCCGCGCTGGGGCTGAAGGAGGTGAGGAGGTCGCGGATTGGAGCCGCAACGGGCGCCATGGCCGGCGCGCGGCGGCTGGTCATCGCGGCGGCGGGAGGAAGGGTTTAGGCGGCGGCGGCGGAGCGGCGGGAGGAGGAGGAAGGGTTTTGGGAGGAACGGGTACCCCCGTTCGAGCAAGTGAGGCGAGCCGTGCCGAGTGCCCGAGTCACCTTGGCGCGCCGCTCTTCCCGTTTGGGTTCGGTCGCCCGGCACGGGCCATCGGGTCCGGTCGGTTTCATTTTGTACTGGCTCGCTTCACGCGGCTGAGCTGGACCGGGAGGGGCTAGGGTTTTCTGCGCCCAAATCAACAAGCCAACAAAATATTTAGCCGCCGGCCGCCGCACCACTCCCGCCGTCCCCTTCGCCGCCGCAGGGAATGGAGTCCAGCGCCGAGAAGCTTCGCGGCCTCCGCATCACCTCCCTGGACGAGGATGATGACGAGACCGTGGTTCCGCACCAGCCCCTGGCAGCCCCCGCTGCCGCTGCAGTGGATTACGAGGACGACGACGAGGATGAGGAGGAAGAGGCGGAAGTGACCCTTGGGTTCCTTAAGAAGCCGAAGCGCGCAGGCCTCCTCCTTCGCCACTTGTTCCCCAGCAAGGCCGGCGGCATCCCGGTTCGTGCGCCGACACGATCGTCTTGAACTCCCGTCTTTTGTACAGTTTCTGATAGTGTATTGATACGAGGGTTGTGTGGGTTTGTTCAGGCGTGGATGGACCCAATCAACTTACCTTCGGGGAAATCAAGCTGCTGTGGTTTCTGTGGCGAGCCTCTGCAGTTCGTCCTTCAGGTGATTTCTTTGTGTGTAGTGAAGTTGTGACACTTGATTACTTGTTCTTTGGATGGATGTCGAGCGGTCGAGCCCAAATATGTTGACCACAATTGGGTTTCGTTTTGTTTAGATTTATGCTCCAATTGAGGACAATGCTGCAGCATTCCACCGAACACTGTTTATGTTCATGTGCCCATCAATGGCTTGCTTGCTCCGAGATCAGCATGAACAGTGGAAGCAGAAGCATGGGAATCCATGTAGAAGGTGAAGCAAGTCCTATGGCTTCAATAATTTTGTTCAGAGATCTTTGTATTTTGATTGCTTGAAGTGGCTTGTGTTGCAGTGTCAAGGTTTTCCGGTGCCAGTTGCCACGGACTAATGCCTTCTACTCAACTGAACCTCCAAAGCACAATGGCTCTGACAAGCCACTGTGTCCAGGAGGTAGTATTCTCGTCTGTTGAATGTCATTGATGCTATAATTCCTGCATTATGTAATAAAGCCGGGGGGATATGCACAATCTTCCCCTCATATCTAACTGCTGCACAAAAATGTGAATATACATTGGTAGTGATTCTGCATTTCCGGATCATATCTTCAATTGCTGAATTCTTGTAGTTGACATCCATTTGTTTCTGCTAGTGTGCAACCTTTTACCATGTGAACTATCCTTTTGCTTTCTAAATACCCCCTCCGTTCCGAATTATAGGTCGTTCTGGCTTTTATAGGCACATAGTTCCTAGAAAAGCCAAAATGGACTATAATTTGGGATGGAGGGAGTATTCTTTAGGAAGCATTTCTCTCTCTCTATATTTAGGGTGGCTATGAACCTTAGGTGCATACAACTTGTATTCAAAAGAAGTTTATTTAAAGTGCGTAATCTACACAAAGTGTACCACAATTGCTGTTTTAGAACTTTCTGCTTGTGTCTTTTTACTATTTTCCTGGTTATTGGTAAATGTGCTCTGCTTGTCCCTATAGATACTTCTGGCTGTCAAACAGTTGATGTTACTGATTTCTTTCAATTGCTTAACTATGTGTTGTCAGCTCCGGTATGTCACTGGTGTGGTACCTGGAAAGGCGATAAAATATGTAGCAGCTGTAAGAAAGCAAGATACTGTTCTGAGAAACATCAGGTATTATATGTCGAATTTTAACACCCATTGGTTGGTATCTGCCATGAGCGCATAGTTTGATAAACCGGTCCTTGATTGTTGTTTGTCAGGCACTGCATTGGCGCACTGGTCATAAGAATGATTGCCTCCAAATAATCAGTTCTTCTGATGCTTCAAATTCTGTTCTGCCCTCTATAAGAAAAGGTGATTATTTGTGAATTACTAAAGCTATTTATGCTCTTAACATTTGAATTTGATTTTCTGACATTTTTTATCTCTTGCAGTTCCTGCTAGCACTTCCTGGCCAGAATTTGAGATAGAAATCGACTATGAAGGTACTATTGATTCTGATAGCTGTGATGAAAATAACTCGAAGTCCTTGGTGATGCAAAGACATGGGAAACCAGATGCTATGATGCAGTCATGGATGGATCAGTTCGAGGTTTTGAGCCCCATTCTCTCCTGGTTCCGTAGGAATAATCTGTTGGACTTCTGCTTATGTATGGATCACTGAGTAAATTTACCACCATCTCTGTGTAGGCTGATGCTGACAACAAATGCTGGGCATCTTTTCAAGAACGGGTCTCAAGAGGACCAGAGCAAGTGTTGAGGTAATATTGCATTACTTGCATGATTTCTCTGCTATGTCTACCATGTTTGGTAGCATGATTTTAAAGGCGTTGCCTAGGCATCAATGCGGACCCGGCTCGCCTTGCGGAAACATGGTCGCCTTATTGCCTTTGAAACCATGTTTGGTAGTGTATTCAGTATTCACGTGCAATTTGCTTTGCTGTTTTGGGAAAAGAGCCCTAGTGTTACTGAACTTATTACTTCCACTGCATACGTATTCTCAAGAAAAAGAAAATCAATGCCAGTATCATGCATGGCATGTGTATGGTGCAGGTATTGTCGAGAACCAAATGCTAAACCTCTCTGGGCGTTATCTGCTGGGTGTCCATCAAATGCTGATATCCCATCATGTAGCTACTGTAAAGGTCCATTATGCTATGAATTTCAGGTTGGTTAAATTTCTAGTTTATGAACACAGTCCATTTTTCATTATAGTTATTGTATCCAATATCATAGCCATACAACTAGAACTATCAAAGTTTCACATTTTTTGTGTATATACTAATTCAGTACCATCAAATTTAGTAGTTAAGATCCGAAGGTAGGGATTCTGATTTTCTCATTTACTTACATATATGTGTTCTGCTTCCAGATAATGCCACAATTGCTTTATTACTTTGGTGTGGGAAACCAACCAGACTCACTTGACTGGGCAACAATTGCTGTTTACACATGTCAAGGGTCATGTGACCAGAGTGTTAGCTACAAAGAGGAATTTGCTTGGGTTCAGTTGTACCCTACAACAACCACAAGGCGGTAATAATATTTACCAATTCTTGGAGTAACCACTGTCCAATGCTGCAGGTTTGAACCTTCACTTGTTTTTCTGTTGCGAAGTAATTATTGCTTTCATTTTGTTGCTGTAAATACTCAGGTCTTGCAGGCTTAACAATTCATGATCAGCTAGTAAGAAATAAGAAAAGGATGGAACATCAATATATTTGTGTTTGTGTTTAGGTGCCAAAGGTTTAGCAGAAACACTAACAATTCAGTAAATATATCCACCGGTAGAATTGGAGATAGGTTATGATGCAACCAGTGAGTGGTGAGAGCTTCGCGAGGCCCATTGTTGCCCTTGCACCTATGCCTTGCCAGCAGGCTGTAGTTGATATAAAATTTGGAGATACTAAGCTCATTGCTTCTGACAGATGTGAAACTTATTCTTGTCTAGGTAAATTCAATAAAAAAATCCTCTCAGAATCATTTGCATCAGTGTGAAGTGGGTTGTAGCTTTGGAGGAACAACCAAGTCAAATTAAAAGGAAATATTGCACTTAAGTTCTTTTAGCTGGATCTAAAGTTCCTGAGTATTTCTCTCATTCAACATGTTGCTAAAGTGAGCAATTATAACCAGTTTTTTTTTTGACCCGCACTTATAACCAGTGTTTGCGTTGGTGGGCTTTATCTGTGGTATTCGTGAATGGTGGCACATCCAGTCGAAGTGTGAGTCTGGTAGAAAAAATGTGAAATATGGCTGAGAAGCTCCCAAAAATGCTCAAAATTAATTACTAGATGTATTGAAGTGCTTGTTCTGCATCTCAACAAAATTTTGTGATCAAACACGACAGCATTTGTTACTTACAAAAAGGCTAAGGATGGTTTTTCACGTTTCCTTGAATATTTTCCCTCTTCAGATTTCATAGGAACATAGAACATGCTATCCTTTGGCATGAGGTGCTTTGTTAGTTGTTTTTCTGTAGTTTTTTTCGGTTGCCTGGTTATGGCCTCCCAGGGACATAACCTTGTATTTTTTTTCTGCTATATTAATAGAAATGCACACATCAGGTGCTGTTTGTTAAAGAAAAACTCTTCTGAGAACTTCCAAAACTCTCAAGTTAGATTGTCATGTGAATTTTCAACATATTAGCTTTTTTCACTTGATATTTGGCCATCAGTAAAGAGTCAATGTTTGTGCTTTGTGCTTCCAAGCATACACTCCATGTGTTTTCCTGGGAGGTCCATTCTGAGGCTAAGTTTGTGTCCTGACATTGTTTTGTCCTTTATGGTACTCATGTGGACCCCTTTATACATACGGAGTAGGTGAAATGGTTGTCCCTAGCTGTATAAAAATATGGTCACGCTGACGTGCATTACCAAACATAAAGCCTTTATACTAAAACTATGGCCATGCTGACCTGCATTACTGAAGATAAAAGCCTTAATGATAACTTCTTTGTTCTGTATTGTATAGCTAGGGAGGTCCAGGCATCATCTGACGGTGTTCCAAGCAACTCTCTTTTTGGTACTGGATATTTTGAAATAGTTAGTGGCAATGGCATCGATGTTCTGAGGTCAGTACCACGCAGCAAATATTTCCAGATCAATTGGTCGTGCAGCTTTAAGCATCTTCCGACCGTGGTCCCAGGCTCCCAATGCTTGGTGCTCGATACATTGGCTTCGGTCCGTATAGACATTACTCAAGGGCCCATATAGACGTGATGGCAAATAGTTGCATACTTCCAATTTTTGTAATCAGTGGTCTGTGCTCACCGTCATGGGCTGTTTAGTGGTGTTCATCTTGTTAAATATCTTTGGGGCATTTTTTCTTTCAGAATAATTCCTTGATCTGCACCTTTTTTTTCAGATGGGTAAACCCAAATATTTTGGTTCGTGTAGTCTCAGAAGGTCCTCGCATACATGTACACTTTCCGATCTTCATCGGCTATGGTGTGCTTCGGTTTAATATGGGATCATTAACGGTATGCCAACAATCCACGGGTGTTTACCAGCCCGCTTGTCCGCACCGCTGAAGTATTCGCGCAATTGCGCGTGGTGCGCTCGTTGCCATGTGCAGGCCTGTCAATTCAACGATGCCATTTGCAAGCACACCGCCTTAGTTGCTCTGTAGACGCTCGCACGTCTTCCCCTGATAGGTACGCCGCTGTGCCCGTGTCCCTTGCACGACCCAGCCGGCGTGCATGGCCCGGTCAGGCTCGCTCGCACACCGGAAACCCGATACAACCTGCCGGTGCCGGGGCCTTTTGAGGATAAAAAACGAGGCAGCCCGTAGCGAAACGCGGAGGCCGCCGCTCCGAAGAGCCGCGTCGTCTCTTGCCGGCAGCAGAAGAAAGCCAACAGAAAGGGAAAGGAGACCGCACCGCGCTCGGCTCACGTCTGCGCGCTGATTCCGCGGCCGGCGTGGCGTGGTGGCGATGATTCGGCTCGGCGCTGCCGCCGCCCTGATGCGGCGCACGCGAGCAGGCAGGCACACACACCTGGCGGGCAAGCGGGGCACGGAAAGCATCAACCGGGCCGGAGAGATCTCTGTGAGCTCTGGGAGAGAAATCTCGGATCCAATGGCTGGCCGTTTATATCTTTTTGTTTCGCTGGCCTCCCCACGTACCCATTGCCTTGGCACGGTCCGGCAAGTGGCCGGCCGGGGTAAAGGAGCCGCGATAAAGAAATGGCCAAATGGGGTACGTGCGAGTTTCTGGGCGGCAGCACTGGCGCCTTGTGTTGACGGCGACGGGTGGCACCGGAGGGCATTTGGGCTGTGTATAATAATCGCCCTAATCAAGAGTCAATACTCTTTGAGTTTGTTAGTGCCCGTGGAGATCGCCGCTGAGTGAGAAGAGTGAGCTCGCCGACCCGGCGCCAGATTTTCCCTGAGGCAGATCGGATCTGCATTGCTGCATGCGGAGTGTATCGCTGTGACAAAAAGGTTCCGTATAGGAATTCTGTAGGTAGCATTTTTCTACCCAAATCGCTACGAGAATCACATGTTCCAGACAGGACTTTTGACTATTACTGATTACCACCCGGCAGGGACCAGAAAAGAGCCGTGCTACTGAACCAGAAACCATTGTTTTTGCTGCTAATGGAAAATCAGAAGCTTCTTAGCTACGTTTGAGACGCGTCGATGCGTGTACTTACCAAGACAGATGCATAGCGTAGCCCAGGGAAACCGGTCCAAGGTGATGTCACGTGCCTGCAGCTGCAGGCCATACAATTTGCGCCGCTCACACCAACCCAAACCGAAGACGCATAAAACAAATGGACCATGGGGCTCTAGACTTTTAGTGACGAACTCAATTTTGCTGACACTAGCAAACCCTAAAGCTCTAGTTTACTCCTAATCGTGGTGGTCCCTTGATCGCTCGCCGTCGCCGTCGACGAACAGTGAAAGCCCCACGACCGACACGCCCGGATCCGTTCTCTACCGGTGGAAGCACCCTAGCCAACATGACACGTGGGACCAGGATGCTTTGCGGGGCCACACGTCGGTGGCAGGGGTATAGGGGAAGCTTCCGGTGGAGCGGTGCGCCGGAGGAGGTGGGCCCCGGATGGGGACGCGGATAGATTTTAGACGTTGGAAAAAGTCACCGCGTCATGTGCCGGCTGCAATCTCCCTCGGCCTGGCTACAACTGGCCACCACCACCGAGTGACGTGAACAGGGATGGCCGCTCGCTCTCACCGTTTTGACTGCAAATCCTTTTCCATGCAAAACCCAAAGGCTAGTACTGCAAGTATAAAAAAAAGGCTAGTACTGCATCTCTTTACCTGGTGTAACGTACGCACGCTACTTTTGACGATTACATGGGTTGCTTTGTCACTCAACTACTCAAGAGTCAAGAACATAATCGTTTGACTGCGAGCACCACCTGCATTTCCAATAACGTTTGCATCTGCCAATCTGCCATCAGCACCATTTTTCAGTCGCTTTCCATCGTGTATTGCGTATGAAAAACACACGGAAAGGAGCGAACGGTCGATGGCCCCGCGTCCGTCTGTTTCTGACACGTCACAGCGTAAGAATTATCGTGGTAATAATTTATATATTTAACCAAATACTACTACTCTAGATTCAGAAGATAGAAAAGTCAAAGCCCGACGCCCGTGAACCCCCGAGCCCGGTCAGGTCTCTCCAGTGCCCCACCCCACCGTCATAGTAAATCAACCGATTAACCTCCGGCAAATTTAACCTCCACCTCCCTGCTGTAGTGCTGTCCAGACACGCTCTTCCCCCCTGGCCCACCCTCCATAGACCCACCGCATCAAGCCAAACCGGAAGGTAAACAGCGAGCAATCCCTTAATTAAACAGCCGTGTTGAGGCCGGCGACAGCGCGGCGGTAAAAAGGCGTGGAAGCATCGCATCTCGTGTCCGCGTCGTCCTGCGCTGCGCCCCATTCCTTTCTCTCTCCCTCTCCCCCAAGGCCCCAGCCCAAGCCTCGCCTTCTTCTTCTTCCTCCTCCTCTTCTTCTCTTCTCCCCCCAATCTGCGGCGGGGTTGATTCGATTTCGATTCCCTTCCCCATCGATCCCCCAGACAGCCAACGCAATCCGCTCCCCGAGGCGCCTCCCTTCCCCTCCCCACAACGTGCGCGCTCACTCGCGGGCGGGGCCGGCACACTCACCGTCACCATCCTTATTAATTTCCCCTTCCCCCTCCGCGCTTCAAAACCTCCTCCTCTCCTCCTCCGCCTCGTCCTCCTTCTCCACTCGCCCACCAGCACCGCGGCCGCCGCATTGCTCGCCGCCGCCGCCTCGGCTCCGCGGCTCCGCTTGCATTTCCTTTGGTGTCTGGTTTGGTCTGGGTTTGGTTGCGAGGAGGAGGGAGGGGAGTTTGATCGGAGGGAGGAGGGGAAAATGTGGGCGGAGCGGGTGGTCGGGGAGCGCCGGATGCGGCAGATCCAGCGCTTCGCGCGGAACGCCAAGCTCACCGTCGTCTGCCTCCTCCTCACCGTCGTCGTGCTCCGCGGCACCGTCGGCGCCGGCCGCTTCGGCACGCCGCAGCAGGACCTCATCGAGCTCCGCCAGCACTTCGTCTCGCACCCGCACCGGGCGCTCGCCGAGCACCACGACGCCAGGTCCAGGGCCTCCACCGCCACCGCTACCACAACCACGACGTCCTCGTCCTCCCGGCGCGGCGACGACGAGCCCGACCCGCCGCCGAGGACGCTCAGGGACCCGCCCTACACGCTGGGCCCCAAGATCTCCGACTGGGACGAGCAGCGCGCCGCCTGGGTCCGCCGCCACCCGGAGACGCCGCCCTTCCTCAACGACGTCAAGCCGCGCGTGCTTCTCGTCACCGGGTCCTCCCCCAAGCCCTGCGAGAACCCCGTCGGCGACCACTACCTCCTCAAGTCCATCAAGAACAAGATCGACTACTGCCGCGTCCACGGCCTCGAGATCTTCTACAACATGGCGCTGCTCGACGCCGAGATGGCCGGTTTCTGGGCCAAGCTCCCGCTCATCCGGGCGCTGCTCCTGGCGCACCCGGAGGTCGAGTTCCTCTGGTGGATGGACTCTGACGCCATGTTCACCGACATGGCATTCGAGCTTCCATGGGAGCGCTACGGGCCATACAACCTCATCATGCACGGGTGGGATGAGATGGTCTACGACGACAAGAATTGGATTGGGCTCAATACTGGCAGCTTCTTGATTCGCAATTGCCAGTGGTCGCTTGACATGCTGGATACCTGGGCGCCAATGGGGCCAAAGGGCCCTGTCCGCATTGAGGCTGGCAAGGTGCTGACCAAGTCCTTGAAGGATCGGCCAGTGTTTGAGGCCGATGATCAGTCGGCCATGGTGTACATCCTCGCCACGCAGCGTGAGAAATGGGGTGATAAGGTTTACCTTGAGAATGGGTACTACCTCCATGGCTACTGGGGCATCTTGGTTGATAGGTACGAGGAGATGCTTGAGAATTACAAGCCAGGGCTGGGGGATCACCGGTGGCCACTCGTCACTCATTTCGTCGGTTGCAAGCCTTGCGGCAAATTTGGAGACTACCCTGTTGAGCGTTGCCTCAAACAGATGGACCGTTCATTCAATTTTGGGGATAACCAGATCTTGCAAATGTATGGGTTCACGCACAAGTCGCTTGCGAGCAGGAGGGTTAAGAGGATCAGGAATGAGACTAGTAACCCGCTCGAGATGAAGGATGAGCTTGGCTTGCTCCACCCTGCATTCAAGGCTGTGAAGACTTCCACATGATAATTAGAGTACAATTCCACTTGTTATTTTGTTTGTTCGTTCTAGATCCTGTTGGGTCTGAATCTAAAGTGTTCTTTTTGTAGAATTGGGTAACAGCGGGAGTTTGGGTTGGGATCATGCGATCTGTGTTGTAGCGTGAGGTGTTAGGAGAATGATGTTATGTTTATTTGTTGGCATAAGTTATGTCGTACACTCCTAGAAAATGAGTTAATGAATGAACTCAAGTTATTGGTCGCCACAATAGCTTTGAAATTGAATGTTTCAATAGAATCTCCTATGTTCTCTCTTAGTGGCTGAATAGTTGTGGTTTTCCATTGCCTCAAGCCCTCAAGTGTACCAGCAGGTGTCCAATTATTCATGAGATATCAGGGGTCCTCGCAGGATAGGATATGGTTGCCTTCTGAGCTCTGAGCCAATTATTTCTTTCCTGTTTGCCTTGTTATTAGTGGTGGTGTGGTAGCAAGACACTCAAGTTGTCATATATGTGAGCACAAAAAAATTCTTAAATGTATATGCGTAGCTAGGAGTTACTTTCAGTTTACATTGTAATTATTTTGTGCTTGCTTCATCTGTATCCTCTTCTAAATCATTGAAGAGGGCTTGATACTATCCACCACTTGTATTTGCAACATCTTTCATTGGCATTGATGAGAAAGTGTGGTTTGATATTAACTTGCGGGATGCTTGTAAATGTTGATTAGGATTTTATCACAGATTTTGTATTGCATACCATTACCCGCAAAAAAAAAATGTATTGCATACCATTCTTTTTGTGACATGTTGGCGTAAACTCCGAAAGTGTCTTGGGATGAACTTCAGTGTCATAGTGGACAGAATTATGTTTTCCTTGGAGGAGCTGTTATGCTAGCTTTTTCATTGCCGTTTTGACTTGATATTGCTAGTTGTTGGATATGTTCCAAATTCCACATCCACGACAAAGGCCGGGCTTCTGCCGAAGCGCAGCGGAGGCCCGTCGCCGGAGGCTTGGGCCATGCTATGAGTTTGGTTAGTAGATATATGTCTAATCCTGGTAAAGAACATTGGAGGGCAGTTCAGTGGATTTTCAGGTATCTCAGAGGCACATCAGATTATTGTTTAAAGTTTGGAAGAACAGATAAGGGGCTGATTGGTTATGTGGATTCAGATTATGCTGCTGATATGGACAGAAGAAGATCACTTACTGGTTATGTGTTTACTGTTGGCAGTTGTGCTGTGAGTTGGAGGGCTACGTTACAGACAGTTGTTGCTTTGTCTACTACTGAGGCAGAATATATGGCTATTTGTGAAGCTTGCAAGGAATTGGTTTGGCTGAAAGGTTTATATGCTGAACTGTGTGGGGCTGAATCTTGCATTACATTATATTGTGATAGTCAGAGTGCTATTTATCTTACTAAAGATCAGATGTTCCATGAGAGGACTAAGCATATTGATATCAAGTATCATTTTGTGCGTGATGTGATCGAAGATGGTAAGCTGAAGGTATGCAAGATCAGTACTCATGATAATCCTGCTGATATGATGACAAAGCCGTTTTCTGGGAAAGCATTGGTGTCCAGAACCCTTTTTTTTGGTACAAGTTCCTTGATACTAGTAGGCTTATACCATTTTGTGGTTTCAAGTTTGATTGCTCCTGAAGATGGAACCACTGCCACTGCTGATGTAATTTGTAGACAATAACTGTAGATTTGAACGATGTCTTCTCTTTGTCTGGCAAATCAGCTCTCTTCGCATGCTGCGTTCTGTGGGATACCAGCGGAATTTGGCATCTGTTGTGTGAACGCCAGATCTACAAAACAATGGTTTCTCAGCATCCTATGACCGTAAAATTAGAGCTCTGCCAGATCGTACGAAGTCAACGATTTGCTTCTCTCCATGCTGAGGTTATTAGAGCTCATGCTCCAATGAATCCTCTTCTCTAGGTGGTCAACTTCCATAGATACTGGTGTAGCACTGCTGTCTGCCAGTAATAATTTACATGTCAAAAAGAATATTTGAGCAGAGATATTTATAGCCGATTTTGTTTACTCTGCGTGCGTTACATGTGATGCATCCCTTCCCAGAGATATTCCGAAACAGAAACAGCAAATGAACAGTAAGGGAACGAACACAGGCGATATGACCAATTCCTGGTGATTCAAATGTCTCAGGGATACAACAAGCATTGTTTCGAATTGGAAATGGTTTGGATGGAGCAACACTACATAAAAGCCTATGAAATTATCAAGTTTCACTTATGATATCTAGGTAGCTCGACGGAGAGAATTTGGAATTCCAAATCCTGCTGTGATCTTATTGATAACGTCCTGGGAAGAACGCACAGAAGCTGAGTCGGTGCTCACTTGTACAGCTGCTTTAATCTCCTAGCGGCTTCAATAATGTTCTCTCTGTGGCCAAATGCGCTGACCCTGACAAAGCCTTCGCCGCTGGGTCCAAATCCACTGCCAGGGGTAGTGACAACGTTCGCCTTTTCAAGGATCTCAGCAAACACATCCCACGAATTGCGACCAGGGAAGTGCACCCACACATAGGGAGCATTCTTGCCACCATACACGTTGAATCCAAGCGATGTAAATGTGTCAATAATTATTTCAGTGTTCTCCTTGTAGAAGCCTACAACATCATGCATAGCCTGCAGGGGAACGGACATATATGAGCAGAAACAATGCAAAAATGTCATCTGAAGATTTCAACAACCAACATTCTACCTTCAGACCCTCTGGAGAGAGGCAAGCTAAGCCACCAGCTTGAGAAATGTTTGATGCGCCATTGAAGCAAGTGCAGACTATGCGGTTGAAATCTTTAGCAACTGGATGTCCATCTGAGAACAGAAGCTCCTTGGGAACAACAGTCCAACCTAGACGGACACCAGTGAACCCAGCATATTTCGAAAATGACGCTGTCTCAATGGCAACCTGCACATAAACAACCGAAATGGTAAAAGTGCAGTTCAATGTACTTGCAGAAAATGATATGTTTATCATCATAGCCATGGCACTAACCGAGAAAAATGCAATTAGGTGCTAAAAATTCCAATATGCAGTAAAAGTAACTAATTACTAGAACATAGAATCCACCTCTTTTGCTCCAGGAATTTCAAAGATAGACTTTGGGCAATCATCTGATATGTACATAGCATACGCAGAATCATAGACAATGATGGACCCATTGTCCTTAGCAAATTTGACTAGTTTTGTTAGTTGGTCCCGAGATGCAGCAGCACCAGTAGGGTTGTTGGGTGAACAAAAGAAAATTATATCTGTTCGTGGGACAGTCGACAGATCGGGGAAAAATCCGTTATCAGGATTGCATCTCATGTACTCAATGTTACCATACTTCTGAACATCTTGCTGATATAAGCTAGTTTGTCCCATGATAACACTTGAATCAACATATGCCTGCCAAAAATGAAAGACGTGCTTCAGTTCACCAGACAATATGTAAAAAAGTATCAGCTAAGCCAAAAGTAACAGTATGACAACAACAATAAAAAAGAACCATATCACCATTATCATCACAGAAAGTTCAGAATCATGAAAACGAAAGGGTGAAATAACTGGAAGTTAAAATTCAATTCAGCAATTCTCTTACAGGGTATGATGGGTCCTGGACCGCAATAGTCACATTAGATCCAAAAAGGACCTGGAATGTTGAATCAGGAAACTTGTTAACAAACAATTTTAATACAAACAGTAAACTTAAAAGGGAAGAGGCAAGAGCTTTTGGTACCTGCAGGCGGGAAATATCACATTTGGCACCATCAGAGACAAATATGTCAGAATCTTCAATACCAAGGTCTGCATAGTAGGTCGCAGCAATTGCTGCCCTTAATTTCTGCATTCACAACCAACACAAAATTTCAAGACGATGATGATAAGGAGCTAATACAAGGTCAGCACAAAGAGTAAACTACATATCTTACTGAAAATTTAGAAGTTAATTCATGTAAGCAAAACGTGTCAAATATGCAAGCACTTGGAAGGATAATTAAAGTAAAAGCATCAACTCATCAAGCGTCTTTGTACAGGATAGGTCTTTCAACTAAGAAGACCCAAATGGTTAGGAAAAAAAACTCTTAAAAACCAGAGCATAACAAGTTAAAAATAGTTATCCTTTATTAAAATAACATCATTCCTCCTTGAATAATTATTAAAAGACAACTGATCTTACAGCCATATTCCTCCACAAAACAGAGAGATAGAACTCCATAGATGTTAAACAGCTACCTAATTTCAACTCAAAAAAAGGAACAGCTATCTGCATCAGTCTACTGGTGCATTGAGAATTGCTAATAAAGCCACAATCTATAGTACCTTTTCACCTTGTTCAGCTCCATAACCACTGTAGCCATCAATTGTTGACAACGCATGTGCTCTCTGTGTTTACAAATAAATTAGTCGATAATCAATGTAATTGCAAAAGAGATATTAAGCAAAAAAAGCATGTTAGAATTTTTTTAGTTTTATCCTACAAATATTTACAAGTGAAACCAAACGAGAACCAAAATAAATAAACCATTAGTGTCTTATTTTCATAACAAGAAGATACCTCTGCCATGGCATTCGTTATGACATCCGGAATCGGCTCAGTGGTATCACCTATCCCAAGGCTTATAATCTTAGCATCAGGGTACTTCAGCAAATGAGCTGATCTTCTCCTGGCAATCTGATTCACAATCAACAAATCGACACTATCAGAAACCAGTAGAGCAGAACAGCATCAAGAAGAAAAGGAAAAGATGAGAATAACGCATAACCTCAGGAAACAAGTATCCTGCTTGGAGCTTGGCCATGTTAGCATTGCGCGGGACACTAGTCTTGTAAGCTTCAGGACAGGAGGAAGAAAATTTTAGCAAACAACATCATATTTCTGTTCCAACATCTCCAGGCAACTCTTTACATGGATGCAACATCAGCTAAACAAGAAGCTAGTACAGCGTACAGCAACCTAGAATAACTTCCTAATCCGAATCAGCGCATGTAGGCATGTAGCATTTGATTGGAGTGCCTAAATGAAAACTAATACAGACTGGAACGGGAACATGAATTAAAGCGAGCAGGATGGAAAGCATTAGCGTAGCGATGAAGTATGCGAGGGGCTTGGTAGTACATGTATCGGCGGCCGGAGCGCTACTGGCGCAGCGGACAGTGACAGACACCCTCCCCGCGGGTCGGCGGTGGCTGGTCCTCGATGCCCTGGAAGCGTGCGTCACGGTTAGACTTATCCATCGGAAAACAACGAAGTGCATCGTGCGACGGGAAGAAAGGAGGAATCCGGTACTTGATAGGGAACGAAGGCGAAGAGAGGAAGGAGGAGGAGGACGCGGTGATGGCGGGGGTGCCGGCGGGGGCTGCTGCCATGGCGACGGCAGGAGGGGCGGCGGCGGCGGTGGCGGCGGAAGAGGATGGGTGGGGTGATGACCGAGTGGCTTCGCTGTCACTGGCGACGGAGGGAGTAACGGAACGATTTGGGTTGTTCCATTTGGGTTTTGGATGCGGGCCGTGGGCTACGGCCCATTCTGTGACAGCAACGATGTCACAGAATGGGCTTGAAGAAGTTAAAGGTTTTGGGCCTTCTTCCAAGAAGAGCAACGATGCTCGACCGATCGACACCGCCAGTGCTGGGTGGAGAAGCAAGATGGGCCGGGCCGGTGCTGGGTGGAGAAGACGGACACATGAACGGCCACCCCAGCCGGAGCCGAACGCACGGCGTCGCCGGCGCAGAGGTTAGGCCGGGTAGAATGAACAGTGCTCGGCTGGTAGAATAAATAGTATTATGTGAGAGAAGATAAATTAAAATAAACCAGCCGAGTACTTTTCATCAAACTAGCCAAAATAGTTGAGACTGGATGGCCGCTCACGTGTCCTGCTTCTCCACCCTGCACAAGGCACACCAGTGGCCTCCACATAAACAACTATCCAACACTGCCGCCGAGCATTTGAATATCTGATGCAGTAGTGTGGCGCTGATCCATTCATTGCACTTTCATCCCATTTATAGCGGTAGCATGGAGCTCGCTACCTGAGAGACGCCCCCTGGAAGAAGGAGAGAAACGGGCGCTAGAGGACACGGCACAAAAGACGCCGGAGCTTTTTTTCTTAAAGAGCAGATGGGGGCTGCAGCCTGCAGCTCATCGTTCTGGGGAGCAGCCTAACAATTCCAAGGAGGGCGTGTTCTTTGCTCGGAAAATCTGGATGATGTCGTAGCGTGGGCCTGACGAAACCTGGTGTTTTCCGCCTCGATCGCGGCGGAATCCCGGTGGATGACAGGCGGCTACGCGGGTAACGGGTTCCGGCAAAGGAGGACGGGAGTTCCGGACTTCCGCTGCTGGGCCTTGTCGGCCCTGAAATACGGGCTCTTAATTTCCAATGGGCTGTCGTAGGCCCATGTGACTAAAACAACTAGGCTACCACCGACGGGATTCTTATATGGCTTCCGGAAACTTTTTGGACTAGTTGGCTTCCAATGTTTGAGATTCGTGCAGACAATATAGACCGCACGATCTCTCATCTTCCACCTCGAGACGGGCGGCGGTGGCGCTGCGGAGGGGCGCGACGGCCGGTGGAGGGGCGGAAGGTGGGCGGGGGCGGCTCGGCGGAGAGGGCGCCGTCGGCCGCGGGTGGTGGACGAGGCCAGCGGCGACGGCGAG
>OAMR01000041.1:3079931-3113566 GCA_900205405.1 Echinochloa crus-galli
AGCGGCGCGGGGGCGACGAGGCCGTCGGGTTAGTAAGGGCGGGTCGGCGCGGCAGGGGTGGACGGTGGGCGGTCGACGCGGCGGCGCGGCGGAAGGGGCGGGGGCGGCGCTGGTGCGGCACAAGAAAGAAGAAGAAGCCGGCGTCATTGATGGGCCGTTGTTGGGCCCTAAGCTACCTCTTTTATCTGGTAAATAGAAGCCAGATAGAAGCCCCCTTGCAACCAATGGCCTATTCCATACGGCTTCCCTCTTTAAGTCTGAAAATATTATGCCCCTATAATGCCATTTTGAATGAAATCCACTCCAGGAAAAGTCTTGTCGATGTGGTTCTCTTCAAGCATGAAAGTCGGGTCTGTAATGTAGAAACCCCTAGTTTAGCTAAGAGTGTGGCTCCCGGGAGATGCATTTGGCTTATCCAACCACCTTAGTTCCCCATGTACATCTTTGGAAATGAATAATTGTGCATGCTTTTCCCTAAAAAAAAGGTCCGAAAATATGAAAATATTTTTTTATCACTTCCGTATTTATATTTTTTCTTAGCAGAGAATCTCAATTGAAGGGTTGCTTAATCAAATATAAAGTAAAAGTATTCCCCTTTGTTTCAAATTACACATCTTTTTAGTTTGTCCTTTTTTTTGGAAAAGGATCTTTTTAGTTTGTCCTAAGTCAAACGTCTCTCCTTTTAACTAAAATTTGTGAAATTTACCTATGACATCATATTAGTTATAATTAAAGAGAACGTATCAGGTACGAGTAACTTAGAAGATAGCTTGCAAACTCTCCGTCCACGGGTGAATTGATACTCGATCAGTTGGTAAGGTTCCTTGTGGTGGAACCTACCCACCAGGATTCGAGTCCTCGACTCAGTATTGATGTCGTATTTTTCAGGATTTAACCGGCGCTATTCTTTCAGTGGTAGGTGACGTTCTCGTCACGTCGTCTGCGAGGCGCCTGTGATGAAACTCCGCGTCCACGGAAAACCATGAAACAGAGTTGATGGTACTACATTTTAGCGCATTTCTATTTGATTTCAGTTCCCCAATTCAACTACCATAGTGGAGAGTTGGTGAAAGAATAGTGTTTCAGCCTAACCTCATTATCTTTTCCTTTTTGCATCCTAATTATTAGGATGAACCGGTAATTCACCCAACTCTCATCTAATAGTGGGAAAGTTAGTTGGATTGTGAAAAAAAATACTAGGACACCCTACTCTCACCATGAAAAAGATACTAGTTAGCACACCCTCATTAACCGGTTCTTGAAAAATATTTTGAAAACCTGTTTAAGATGGCATGTGTCCATCCACCGGCCTCCTCTTTTTTTTTCATTTTTCTTTAGAGTTGGTGCATGTGACGTAAGATTTGCTAGTTGCTACACTAGAAATATGCATAAGATCACTTAGATAGCTACACTGTTTTAAATTCGAACGAATCGGATTATAAGTTTTTTTTATTTGTGGTGACCCATGCCACTCTTGAATATTCGTTCAGGTCATGCACACGCGTGGTGCAATACGGAAACGTAATACAGTGCGGTCAGACGTGTTTAGCCGTCGCGCAAGGATAAATGAGCGCGCAGAGACAGGAGTGTCTCGTCTCGTTATGCGCATGTGCCATGCCATGATCCAGCACGTAATTATAATCACCAACAACGAGCTGAGAGGAAGCCACGAAGTCATTGGTCAGGTGAAGCCTGACGCGGTCAATCGATGTGGGCAGAAACAACATAAAGAAGGGGCGGCGCCGAGAGATTTTCAGAGCTGGCGCGCGCGACGGTGGAAGTACCCATCACGGACGCCGGGCTCGCACCCTCCTCCACGGTGCGCCGATCCAATCAGGGTTCAGGTCGTCCAACGCTTTGACACAAAAGCAGTGGCTGCTTGATCTAGACGGCCGATGGGCCCTTTGTTTTGGTCAAGCTGAGTGGGCGTACTAGCTACAATCTAGAAGTGCTTTCAGCCACTCCTGAGAGCCGCCCTGCATCTCTGGAATATGAAATGGCCGGGGCTTGTGGTTGACTTCCATTCCGAAGTAGATCTAACCGGCTCTGTCTGGTTCTCGCTGTGAGAGCGAGCCATCGAAAAAACAAATTCCCCCAATGGAACACTGCATCGCTCATGTAACCTCTGTGGCCTGTGGGTGTGCATCCTGCTGCTTACGTGTGGGATGAGGTGGAAAACAATTTAAAGGCCAACATGCAAAAGCGAGTGGGAACTCAAATGGGCAGAGCCATCAGCCGTGGCATCCGAAGGAAGCTTTGATTAGGACGCGATCGCGAGGTAGCGACGCGGCCCACGTCCGCGCACTATCGATAGGTTGCTTGCTCGCTCGTTGCAGTTGCAGCATAGCCGTCGCCCGTTCATATAAAATCATGGGAACATGCGGCACTTACGAGTGGTCTCTATGATATAATTATAGTGGACGCTTTTGCCCACCGCCGCACTGTCATTTGCCACTAGCCGAGCCGTGTGCCATGACGCGCGCGGCAACGCAATTTGCCGCGCGCCGCCTTGCTGCTCCCCTCCACAACGCCGCAATGGACAGCGACCAATCCACAGTTATCTGACTTTCGGCGGCAGAGCGCGCGGCTTGTAGTGGGATCTCTCGTTCTTCCCGATTGAAACACATCTGCATCGCACCTCTGTGTCCAACGAAGAGGTTCACCTGGTTTCTCAATCCAATATTCTGTGTGACATTGTAAAACTAGCAAGCATGACGGGATTTCAAATGTCAAAGAGATGAAAGTTTTTTTCTTGGAAAAGTCCTACTTTCACCCTCCGAATACTGCAAAAGTCTTATTTTCAACCTGCAACTAGCCAACTACAAAACCAAGTATCAAGGGCCATCCAACTATCGAAATCGGACGCATTTGAACCTTTAGGCTATTTCAAAGATGATTTCTTTTTCCTACATTTTAATTTTTTTGTTTAACCTAAAATTTCAAAACTAATTCATTTTAACTCAAAAAATATGAAACCAGTACATTTTTTTCTTCTAAAAATGTAAAGTTAGAGTTATTTGGATCTTATTTATCTATATTCCTAGTGTTTTATTGATTGTAATCGTGCTATATATTTATTTAATACGATGAACAATCAGAATAAATAAGATTTAAATAACTCCGAACAAGGCACAAAGCAATAGTCCATATTTTTAGAAAAATCTTGTAATAGTCTTGTATTTTTCTGAGTTAAATTAGTTTTTTTAGATTAAACAAAAAAATAAATATAGAAAAATGAAAAATCACCTTTGGAACCATGTAAGGGTCTATATGACCGGTTTCAATATTTGGATGGATCTCAATACCTGGTTTTATAGCTGGAGATTGAAAATCACTTTGCAGTATTTGTAGGATGAAAATAGAAATTTTCCCTAGTTTTTTTTTTATTTTATGGAGAGGGCACAGAGGATCTCCACTGCGTTAGTGTATGGACCTAAAACGTAGATTGTACATGTGCTTATTCGGTGGCATTCCATTTGACAATGCGATCTCATCATTTGAAAGGTCATAAATATTACAACAACAATGTGGCAGTTGCTACACAATTTTTTTGAGATATTTTTCTTGGATTAAGACACGCCATCGTATTTAGGAATAGGAACATTGCTATTATCATTCGACACTTGTGATTCCATCCATCAACTCTCTTAGAGCCTATTTGAAGGGAAAAAAGGCAGTCTTTTCTTCGGCTTTTAATGGTTTTTAGTTCTTTTTGGTTGTAGAAATTCCTCACATGAATATCACACGAACAGTGTCATGTCAAATGAAACGAAACCGCCGCAAAACCGTGCTAAACAAGACCTTAGTTACCATGCACCTTCATTTTCTCTCCCATCTATCCTCATGCACATTTATTTACTTTGCCAGGTGACAAATGAATGTTGTTTTGGACACCAACATGGCCGCTGTCACTAGAATAGAAGGTATGCAAAATATCTCAAAGATATTCAAAATTAAATTTTGTGACCAATCTGGCCATATTATTTTCAAAAGTTTGGTTCAAATATCCTAAAAGATATTAATAATCAAGCTTAAACATGCATGGAACCAAAACTACATTTATTTTCCATGGAGATCTCTCTTATGCACAATATTAATAAACCGCATCTTTCTTCACTCGCGTGTTCCCTCACGCATGCACACAGTCACACGGAACGCGGAACGTTCGTTCCGGAACGCGGAACGGGAACTCCGAGGGAACGTCGCCGGAACACCGAGGGATCGTGAATGGGAACGGCGTTCCAATCGACCTGGATAGAGATGGGAAGAGGAAGGGGTACCAGACTACCAGCAGACGGCGGCGCCTGCAATCGAAGCGTCGCCTCTCGATTCCCACCCTCAGCTCTCGATTCTCACCCTCAGAATAAATTGGCTCTCGATTCTCGCCCTCATATTTCAGTATAAAAAGCACAGAACCCTCAGATCTGATTCAGTGCTCGGTTCTCAGTTCATCTGGTATACTTCTCGTCATCTCGGTTCTCAGTTCCGGGAACTTCGTTCCAGTTCTCTGAGGATCGCGTTCCCCTTCACTTTCCAAACGTTCCGAATAGGTATACCCAGGGGCGGAGCCAGAAATTGAGTATAGGGGGGCAATGGACAAAGTAAACTATAAACCGAAGAAGAGATGCTACTGAATTTTCAACTTTTGTTGAGCGTTTTTTTAAGTGGCCGAGAGAGATGCACATTTTAGTATCATATTAGGGCCAAATGGTCTCACAGGTGCTTTTACTGAGAGAACCGGGAATTTACGATAAGTGTTCCTCGTACCACGTTCCACCTTCCTCGTAGCTTCGTTCCGGGAACTTTTGTGACTGTGCGCATGCATAGCATCAGCCTTGCAGCTGACAGGCTGCTAGTTCTGGAATTCTGCATAAACAAATACTGTACCCAAACTGCAGTTTTCATCCAAAAAAAATATTTCCTACGCAATCAAACCCGGCCGCATCTGACAATCTGTGTTGCTCTGCCCCGTAGGAATGTAGGATCGAAGGACCAGGGAAGATCAAGGCTCCTCGTTAAGTCGTTACACAAAGTATAAACTCCTCTTCTTTTCTAGTCTACCCCACCCGCCAATGCTGACTCTCCTCCCCCGGACACGCAGAGCTCTCTCTCCTCCTCTTCTTCCTCCTCGACAGCTCCCCCTCTGAACAGGAAGAGTCCGAGAGTGACGCGTCCGTCTTCCCTTGCGACCAAGAACACAGGAAGGAGCCCACCCCGGGAGGCACTGGAGCATAACTGCATCCCGTCGCTCGCGTCGATCTCGCTCCGGAACCCGGCTCGACCGGCTACCGGCGACTTTGTTCTCATATAGGCCGCGTTTCAGAAGCGGCAGGAAGCGGTTTTCTCTTGCCGAGAGCTCGCGAAGACGACTCTGCTCTGGCTCAGCTGAGAAGAAACTGCGATCCGCCGATATCAAGGGAAAGCTCTTGCGTCCGGCCTCGGGGCATGGTGGTGAGGACAGGGAGGTGCTGAGCTCAGTCAGGTGCGTGCTACTGCTAATCCTCTGCCAGCTTCGTTTTCCTTCAGCTCCAACTCTGAATCTTTGTTGGGGCCTAGTTAGGCAGTGCTCCTGATTTAGCAACCGTTTGTATCATGATCCGAGCCGGGGACCAAGAAAATCGAGCTCGCTACATAAGTTAACCTGCTACTCAAGATCTTTCAATCATTCAGAACAAATCCATGCTCCGCGTATTTGAGTAGCGTAGGGCCCGTCGTCAATCTCCGTAGTAGCGTGAGATTTTGGGCCATCAGCGGAGCGACGTGCTTTCGCTGTTGGATTCAGCTTTCTCCTCGTCTTTCCACGCTGCTTGTCCCTCCGCGTTTTTTCTTAAAGCATTCCGCAGAATTCTTAGCTCATCACAGTACCAATCAATAGCTGATGGCGATGTCTTTGCCTAACGAAGGCACCGGTAGTGGATTCATTCGGCCGCCCAGCGCCGGCAGAAATCCGTGCGCATGGTGACATTAGCTACGTAACATGGATGACAACCAAACCGTTTTCACTTTTGATCGCTCATTATTACTTATTCTATATCTATGCGGTCTTTGGAGCAGACCGAAGTCCCTTTTACGTCGTGTACAACCGAAAGGGGTGAGAAATAAAAGTTATAAAATGGTAGCTTTGGCAAGGGATGCCACTATGGCCATTGCACCTAGGGAAGGGTCAGGCGGGGATAGGAGATCCATGGATATTTCTTGATCCAGCAGCTAGGTTCTCGGCTCTCCCTTGTACCTTCAGACAGAGTTCAGAGCTTCAGGCCATTGCTGTTGTCAGTCGTCACCACGTTCCGTGTGCCACGGTTCACCGTGGTCCAGTCCAGCATTGAAAATCTCAATTCTGTTTACCGAACTGCATCCAACTTTTTTACCGACCTAGTAAATGAAAATGCAGTATGTCCCTTCATGATCACGGCACGGTGATATTTATTAGTTAGTTACGGTCCTTGCGACCATGAAGATTTTTACACGTCGACCGATGACCAGTGATAGAAACTACAGTACCGTGGGCCAACCATGTTTGACCCTGTGACCCAGCTTGTGAAACCTCATTACTGAAGTCAAAAACTCGTGTGCTCATTTTCTTTCTTTCTTTCTTTTTTGGAGAAGATGGCCTTTTTCTTTGCAAAATAAAAGGTCAGAGAAACGGCCAGTCAGTCACGGCGGAAGTCAGTCAGTGACTTGGTCATTTTGTTTGTGCTGCTATGTGCTGACAATTCATTCTAACTAATCCCATATTAGAATCTCTCATCCGTCACCTGAAACAGCATCTCGTGTACCTTCTCCATGCTGGCTCTCTGCAGTTGCACATAGCATATACGATACGGCATCAATCAATGTTCTGAAGTCTCGAGGTGCATGCTGTTGCTATCTGACAGGCGAGTTCGTCGGAGATGCCTCCGAACGCGAATGGCAGCTTCGACGACGGGCACGAGATCGTCGAGGTCGCCGGCGATCCCGGCGCGGCGTCAGGGACAATGAAGCTGATGGACTTCATCCCCATCGACATCTACATCCCGTCCGTGGAGAAGGGCGCGCTCCACAGCTCGAGCCGGCGCAAGCGGCGGTTCCTCGACTTCCTCCGCGCCCACCCGTCCAAGGACTGGTTCCTCCGCTCCACCTTCGTCGGCCGCCTCCGCCGCCGCCGTGGCCACCGGTCGTCGGCCGCGGCAGACTCCGAGGAGGACAGCGACAGCGCCGGCGGCGGCCGCGGCGACCCGCGGCGGCGGTTCCGCGTGCCGTTCGTGCGCAAGATCAAGTGGGGCAAGCTGTGGAACTACGCGGTGAGCTGGTGCAAGAAGCCCGAGAACTTCGCGATGATCATCTGGCTGGCGTTCGTGGCGGCCGGGCTGCTGCTGCTGCTCATGCTGATGACGGGGATGCTGGACACGGCGATCCCCGACGACGAGCGGCGGAAGAAGTGGACGGAGGTGATCAACCAGATCCTGAACGCGCTCTTCACCATCATGTGCCTGTACCAGCACCCCAAGATCTTCCACCACCTGGCCGTGAACGGCGGCGACAGGCGGCAGCAGGACGACGTGGAGATCAAGATATACAACCGGCGGGTGGTGGTGAGCAGCCCGGAGTGGAGCGGCGGGCTGTGCGACTGCTGCGACGACGGCACGGTGTGCGCGCTGTCGGCGTGCTGCACCTTCTGCGTCTTCGGGTGGAACATGGAGCGCCTCGGGTTCGGCAACATGTACGTGCACGCCTTCACCTTCATCCTCCTCTGCGTGGCGCCGTTCCTCATCTTCAGCGTCACGGCGCTCAACATCCACGACGACGAGATCCGGGACACGGTGGTGGGCGTCGGCGTGCTGCTGGGCCTCTGCGGGTTCCTCTACGGCGGCTTCTGGCGGTCGCAGATGAGGAAGAGGTACAAGCTGCCGGCGGGGAGGCCCTGGTGGTGGTGCGGCAGCGCGGCCGTGGGCGACTGCGCCAAGTGGCTCTTCTGCTGGAGCTGCGCGCTGGCGCAGGAGGTGCGGACGGCCAACTTCTACGACGTGGAGGACGACCGGTTCGTGGCCGTGCCGGGCGCGCGGAACGAGGAGGGGAGGCCCGTGCTGGTGCCGCTGCCGCGCGAGGCGTCCACCACGACGCACACCCGGAGCATGTCGTGCCCACCCAAGCTGGATGAAGTGGTGGGCGGCGGCGGCGGCGGCGGGGTGGAGATGGCCGCCGTCGCGGCCGCCATGGAGAGGTCGGCCACGTACCACCCGATGAGGCCGCCTCTGCCTCCCCTAATACAAATGGACCGAGAAGAGTAGGACCGTAGGCGTACATTCTATTACTCCCTCTGGGAAACTGTACAACCATGTTGTGCTAGTACTCCGTATAGTTTTATAATCGTGTAGAAACAGTCATTCGTAGAGCTACCCTGTTTGTACTATGTATGTATGATATACGGATTTGTTTGGTGAAGAAAAGATGGCCATTTTTTTCAATTTTTTTTTTGGCGAATTGAATCGTTCGATCACCACCGTGTGGAATCAGATCATCGAAGTCCCCGATCGACTAAACCCGCTGGTCCACCCCACCCCACTTCTTTATCACTCTAAAGTCCCAAACTACATTATGTATGATAAATCAGATCGAACAAAAAAAATGGATGGTAAATCTAAGTCCAAAAGTGAAAATAACTAAGAAAAGGATGGAAAGGATTAGAAAATATAAAAATATATACTGCTATTTTGAATATATATATATATGTAGTATCATATAAGCATAAAATTACTCTATTGGTAGGATATAGGCCAAAACATTTAACGCCAATGTAGCTCTAAATCTCATGTGCTATCAAGATGTTCTTCTCCTCATTTTTTATGTCGTCTCGGAATGTTCTCCTCATTTCAGTGTGAGTTTACCGGTATAGAACTCAATTTATATTTGAATTCATCGATAATCTTTTGTGTGTGAAGATTTTTTGTAGTTTTTTGCAGATTCAGTGCTCCATTATGTACCTCAGTGCTCTGTTATATGTGATTTAACATTATTCATACATATGATATAATTACTGTAATTTATTTAGGGTGTCATTATTTATGTTCTACTTGTCCAAATGTTCTTGATTCACATACACTTTATGTCAAACTTCATAATATTTGTGTGTTAGTTATCCTCATTTCGATACTTATCTTAACTAGGTGATACCCCGCGCGTTGCTGCGGGAATTTGTTAAACAAAATTTTAAAGTGAAATGTGAAAGTATAAACACCAAAGTGATTGTATTGCAACGTTCTTTAGTAAACATTATACATAGAAGTATGACTGATCATACATGTAATTTCTACTCCTATAATTTGTAATTGCTACACACAAAAATGTGGTCACAGAAAATCGGTTGAAGAATAAATAGATGGTCTAGTGGATAATGACATGGCTTATAGTGGATAGTGATATGGCGCGTAGTGGATGATGACGTGGAATGATTGCATGTTGAGAGAAATCCAACCATGCTTGTTAGTGGGTACCAATTATATAGGTTATATAGATTAGAATATCAACATGTCTCAAATATATAACAAATTAATACAACCCATTGATTAAGAAAGTCACTGTTTTGCTGAGCTGTATCCTTCATAGAGGTGGAGCTAGCCACCGTCAATTGGCCCCGACGATTTTGTGCAAACTCAGATAGAAATTTGTGTTTTGCACTGTTTTCACAAGATGATGAACCCAATATCTAATAATATTTACTCGCTGATGTTTAGAGCTTGATTCGCCCCTGATCCTTTAGGGCACGTTTGATAAAAAAATGGCAAAATCTTATGTGCAGTAGGTTTCCTAGGTTAACACAGGAAGTAAATATCTAATAATATTTACTCGCTGATGTTTAGAGCTTGATTCGCCCCTGATCCTTTAGGCCATGTTTGATAAAAAATGGCAAAACCTTATGAGCAGTAGGTTTCCTAGGTTAACAAAAGAAGTATAAGTGTTTTCAAAAGCTACGAGGAATTATTAAAGGTTCTTTCTCATTTGGAGACATTTTATAATATTTAATAGCATAGGACTCGATCAAATGACAAATTTACATTTCAGTGCTTCTATAAAAAATATATTTAGTTCTCTCCATTGAGGTTACTAAGATAAATATAGTATATTCTAAGGCCGAACCCTTTTTTATTTGCAATTAAATCGGACACTTGGAGTCTTGATACAGAAGAATCGACATGCTTTAGTACCTCAATAATCTTATATATTTATATATAGTTGCATAGATTGTCCTTATTGCATCAACTGGGGCTGAATAGCTGGTTGCATAGGTCCAAGGCTGTGCAAGTGAAAGGCCAGCCAGAGCCTGGCTCTAGTAGGTAGGCATTTCGGACTATGAATGGTTGCCTGGACAAAGAATTGTGACCCGGATAAGTTGTTGTTTGGTGGGGTGCACATGGACCTGGACTGCATTATGGGGGGGGGGCTAGAAGGTCGTTTTTGGAAGGTGCACCAGCCCGATCGGCCTACCACCTGCACAAGATGGGTGAGGTTACCATCCACGACCGGCGCTCAACCCTAAAGCCTTGGAGAGTCAGTTTTGTTTCGCGTCTCTTTCTCTCACCGGTCTCTCGTCTCCGTCCCTCTCATCTTCTCTCCCAGCCTGTTCCATGTGCTCACTTAAGCTACCAATTACAGTAATCTATCTCTCAGGAGGAGCAGATTTTATTTGGCATTGTCTTCCTCCTAGAGGTAGATCCGGCGGCATTCTTCTTAGGGTAAATGCATCAGTCCTTCGTACATCTCTAATTGTGGAAGGGGAATTCTATATAAAATTTCATCTCTGTGATAAGAGCGATAACTTTAAATGGATTCTTATGGTTGTGTATGGCCCAACGCCAAGAAGAGTTTAAATCTCCTTTTCTGGCTGAACTTGTTATATTAATACAATAGCGTTAAAAGGGGCCACCACGTTCGCCGAGAGGGTCAAAAAATTCCCACGTTAATCTAAAAAAGAGAAGAATATATGCCGTCGGATTTTATGAAGATCTAACTGCCCATATTATTTTGTTGATTAAAAAATAAAAGAATATAGGCCGTCGGATTTCTAACCGTCTATATTATTCAGTCTCTACCTAACTATAAAGTAAGGATTGATTCAGCGGTACGTCATAATTTTACATAAAACCCCCTAATCTATTTCCTAATTCTAAAGAAAGAAAACTAGAGGCCGATTATCCTATTCGATTTCCTGGTCGAGTCCAACTCCAAATCAACCATCGACGATTCTGATTTGATCTGTTGCACCGTCTATCTTTACCTCATGGAACAGCCTTCATAAGAATAAGAACCAGAGAAACCAAACTATCGATTCTATATCTGCGTTGGTCGTCGTCGAGACCGATCTCAATCTACTCCCATGCAGCGCGAGACCAACCACCTACGTGGGTGATCTTATAGTGCTCGGAGGCGATACTAGAAGAGCTGCCGTGAGTCCGTATGCTTCTCCGTGGGAAACATGCGTGTCGAGTCATCGCACGCCAACAATTACATCGTGCAGCCGTCGAGTTCAAGCTATCACCGCCACAGAAGCCATCGACTGCATCAAAAATAGTGTGTTCTTTGCAGAGCTATTACCTTGCCACACACCTCACACCTCTTGTGATCTAACCTTTGTGGTGCGGTGTTGCCACCGACGGCAACGCGCTGCGCTCGGCCTACAATTCTCCTCGAGTCCCGGCTCCCATCCACACAAGGATTTCCCTGCTTGCCGCTGCTTGAGACGGTACTCATAAGTCATAAGCTCATTGTCTCAGTGACTCAGTAGGAGGACATTGGCGGCCTGGAGGACGAGAAGCTGGAGCTCGAGGAGATGGTAGCCAGTGAAGCACGTCGGAGATATTTGAGATGACAGGCATGTCGTCAGCCCCCGTGTGGCGTGCTCTTCCATGACCCGCTACTAGCCTGAATCTAATTAACTATTTTGACATCTGGATATATGGCGTCATCATGATCCGTGTCATGCTTGCGGGTGCCGCTCAGGGATCTCGTAGATGGGCCATAGCCCATAGGAACTTCTGCAAGACAATGTCAGCCATTACTCGCCTGCTACTTCTACAATCTGTTTTGTATACAGATCGAGTTGCCAGCAGTAGAAAAATACACTAAAACTTCAATTTTTCTACTACGGAGGATCACATCTTGTTCATGAAACACGCCACGTTCTCCCATATAACCTGGACCTTTTCCATATCGACGAGCACTCGGTGTATCTGTAATACAATGTTATGTAATCGACAAGAGTTTTCTATAGACAAAATATATGGGATGTCAAAGATCTATGTATTATTTACAGTAGCAAAAGTGACCGATAATTCATATGGTCTTAACCCGTAGCAACGCACGGGCACATTTGCTAGTTAATATAAAAAGAGAAGAATATATGTCGTAGAATTTAATGAAGATCTAACGGTCTATATTATTTCGTCCGTCACCACACCTTCGCGGTCATTGCGCGGTCGTTCGTGGCCGCCGTAATAGGCTTCCACCATCGCCATGAGGCTGTCTGTGGCCGCCGCGGGAGCCCTCCACCGCTGCTGCGCGGACGTTCGTGGCCGCCGCAGGAGTCCTTCGTCGTCATCGCGCGACCATCCGCCTTCGGGAGGTCGTCCACCGCCGCGGGAGCCGCCCACGCGCCTTCGGAGTTAGGAGTTCGGCCGCTCCGTGCTGCCGGAGGATAGAGGGGCTGAAGGCTGCCAACTGAGGAGACCGGCACCCCTCGCCCCTGCCGCCGCCACTAGAGGGTGGAGATAGAGGGAGAGGATAGAGTGTGGGGGAGGGGGGGCGTCGGTGAAAGAAAAAAAAGAAAATGAGATGGGTGGGTTCACGTGGTGAGAAAAAGAGAAAATTTCTATAACTTTTAAGATTAAACCATATTTTATATTTTTATAAATTTTTATAGTTTTTTGAAGAAAAAAATATGTTTGCATAACTTATTTCAAAAAGACTATTTTACACCCTTGAACTCTATAAAAGTTCAATTTACCTCCTCCAAAACCACTCTTAAAACCGCTGAGAATGAAAAACAACCTATTTTCAGAGTTGAGGGACCATAAAATATTCGGTTTTAAAGATGAAGGATGAATGTCGGACTTAGGCAATAGTTGAGGGATGAAAAAATGACTTTTTCCGTCCGAATAACAAGGTAGGAAGAACTTGTTTCGGTGTTGAACAGTGTTGGATGGGCCTGGGCCACACGGGCGTTGAACATGATGGCAGGCCCAAACTTTGGGCATCAAATGGGTCGCGCGCGGAGCAAGAGAGGTACTACAGAAGAATTCAAAGAAAAACAGAGAGGAGACTGTAGTTACTTGCGCAATCCCTTGCTGCCTTTTTCTTTTGCAAAGTAAACACTGCTAGTACTAGTACTATTCAACAAGTCTTCTAACTGCTGATGCACTCCAAGAGAAAGGGAAAAAAAATGCAACTTAAACTTCCTGGACACAGTCAATTACTTGCGCAAGCAAGCGCAACCCTCGCTGCCTTTTTCTTTGTTGAATTAAACACTGCTACTAGTACTATTCAACAAGTCTGCTGAGTGCTGATGCACTCCAGGTCCAGGAGAAAGGGAAGAAGGTTAAAAAAATGCACCTCAAACTACCTGGACGTAGTCAAATACTCAAATGTACGGTGGTAAAATTTGATGGCTCGCTAAACACCAGCGTCACTGGCCATCTGACCAAAGGACATGGCCAGGACGCAATTGCCGGGAAGCTGTCCGATTTGGCAAGAGACAATGCCCACCGGCGAAGAACTCTTGCGATCACGGACGGAGTGACATCAGGATCGCCATTTTTAACTGGATGGATCGAGCGCATAGACTTTGCCCTTGTTGTCTAGTGGAGCTAGGACAAGACAAATGGCCAAATGCAGCAAGCAACCGAGATGGTTGTGGTGTTGGTAGTTGGTGTTGTTGGTGGCTGGGATTGGGGCGGTGGCGTCGCAGACCAAGGTAGCCTGAAGCGCTACCATGAATGCCTTTTCGATCTCCTTTTCACCGCCATGGCCGGCGAGTTGGTGGCATGCTCAGTGACTGTGCCACTGATTCCGGGAAAATGGAGTGGCCGCTGCCACGTTTAGCAGTTAGCAACAGGCAGGAGGAGGCCATGGCCATCGCTCCTCGGTGACCCTGGCTAATGGAGGCTCCTATGGGCCACTTGCGCCCGCGACTCCTCTCAAATCTTCGATTGGCCTAACTGGTGAGAGCGATGGGTGCATATCAATGGATAAATCTATCTAAAATCTCAGCGAGCGAGCTGACAGCATTGGCGACCCAATTACTTTCTGGTTTTCCACAGGCTTTTGACGAGGGGAACATGAGCTGATCGATCAGCTGATGCGAGCCTCCGGCGTACTGATTTGTTTGCGGCCACTAGCCAAGTATCTGCCCTATGCGTTGTCAATCAGCGCAAAAAATAATGTGCGCTTAGGATTGCCTGCAGCCGACGCGTGGCGTGAGAGTTTGCCTGGGCTTTTACGCCGATCGGGTAGTTCTCATACAATGATACAAGGAACAAGCGCTTTTACCTTGCGAGATGTGTATCTTTTGTCTGCACTTGCCTTATCGGACAGGAATAGGATTAATTTAATCTATTTTTGCTTCGGCAGCAGTCGCTGTTAACCGTCCAGATGTGTATATCTGATGTGCCTGGAGTAACTAGTGCTCGTCGATCAGGCAAAGGGAGTGCCTTGTTCTGTGATTGATGTTACTGATACGACTGCACTGATTTGTGGCTAATTGAGTCCACGGCGGACGTCCGATACCGACAGCGCAGGCTTAACCGTAAAAGCGAGAAATTAAAGCCACTGCACAGGGTAAAAAAAGGACAAGAAGTGACGGCCGCTAACAGCATTACTGACAGGGAGCGGAGCACCACCACAGCGTGGAATTGGTTTGCTACGAAGCCATCCTGAGGGCGCTAACCCAATGCAGGGGACAGTCTGCATAACATAAGTAGACTCGCACGCGTTGAGAGCTCTGCTGGCACCGCATTGACCTTAACTTTGGCTCGTGTTGCTTAAATTCGTGGATAAAAACAAGCACCGGTTGTCACTAGAGTAGAGTGAGTAAAGAAAAAAAAATCTGCGGATGCAGAACTGCAGGAGGCGTGTTTACGCACCAACCAACCGATGTATCGAAAACGATGTCGCAGATGCGAGCACCAAGCAGATATGATTCTTTGGTGCCATGTGTGCGCCGGCCGGCGAGGCGACGCAGACATGCATGCATGCAGCAGGCGCAGTGCGCTCGGCCGGTACAGGGAGGGATCCCGGGGACACGGCACGGCACGGAGCCCGCCTCCCCGGATCGCCACGCCCCCGCATCAAGACAAGCCGTGACGAAGCCCACGCCGCGTGCCGCAGGCCGCTCCATGCGATCCATCGCCCGCCGGCGTGAAAAAAGCGAGAGCAAGTTGCGATTGCGAACCAGGACGACGCCCGCTGCTGACGCGCTCGACTCTGCTCGGCGCTCTCATCCGGAACGCAAGGCAGCCGAGCCACCGGCAGCAGAGCAGGGCCGGGGATGGAGCCCGCGGCCGCGGGGACCGAGGGCGAGTGAGATGCGCCTTCCCCGAAGGGCACACCCCGGGGTGTGCCTATGCCCTTCACTCCACTCCTTCAGTTCGTTCTCGATCTGCATGCCTTCCCGCCTTTTCCCGGATATTGCTACAGTAAACAAGGCTCTGGCGTGGACTGCCTGCACACACACACATTTCTCCCCTTGGGATTTGGGAACCAGCTGCGCGCGCGGGGGAGCCTGATCCTCCTCCTATTGGACCGAACACGAGTCAGATGCGGGTAAACAAGGGTCACTGGGGACCAAAAGCCGTGAGCATGCATTGCTCCAACATGACACGTCGCGGCGCGTGTCCCGGTATCCCGTATCTTGTCATGTGTATTTCGCCGTTAACCCCCTCTGAAATCTGGAGATACACCATCCCTGACAGCAACGGTCAAAGATACGTAGATGACAGAGACGGAGATACGAGTACAACAGGAGTCTAGCTGTCCACAAAAGACATCTGCAAACTGCGAGGGCCTAGCTGCTAATCTACCGCTTAGCCGCGGCGCTCTATATAAACCGCCCCCTCGCGCCTCGCCAACCTCCACCAACACCACCGAGTCCGCCTCGTGCTCGTTTCCATCACTCTGCTCTCCTTCTCCTTCCCCGTCGAGTAGTGAGTGCTTTTCCGTTGCAGGGCAGCCTAGCTCCCCATTGCGTAGCGGAGAGGCCTGCGCGGGGCTCGCGTCTGGAGCAGCTGGCTACTACCCACCACCACGGTCGTCAGGGAGCGGCGCCGCCGCGCCCGCAGGAGACGGCGGAGCTGGCCGCCTTCGGGTTCGCCGGGGAGGAGTCGGAGGAGCAGCGCAACCGCTTCCTGGTGCTGGGCCTTTACGAGGCGCTCAACGCCCGGGACGCGCGCCGGGCGCAGGAGCTGCTGGCGCCCGACCTCGAGTGGTGGTTCCATGGCCCCCCCACGCGCCAGCACATGATGCGCATCCTCACCGGCGCGGACAAGGGCAGCGGCGGCGGCGCCGGCGGCGGAGGATTCGTCTTCACCCCGCGCTCCGTCGACGCCTTCGGCTCCACCGTCATCGCCGAGGGCACCGACGACGCGCTCCAGCTCTACTGGGTGCACGCCTGGACCGTGGGGCCCGACGGGGTGATCACCCAGCTCAGGGAGTACTTCAACACCGACCTCACCGTCACCCTCCTCTCCGGCGCCTCCTCCAAGAACGCCGCCGCCATTGCAGCCGCTGCTGCGAAGCAGGACGCGGCGTCTTCCTCCTCCTCGGCGCCGCCCCCATCGTCTGCCGCAGGCCCCCAGTGCCTGTGGCAGAGCCGCCGCGCCGACCGCGCGCACAAGTCGCTGCCGGGCCTCGTCCTCGCCATCTGATCGGCAACACAGATCGACCTCCCCTCCACAACTTAATCCTAAAAAATCCCGTAATCACATACTATTAGCGTATAAATAATCTGGAACTGCTGCTCTAGTCGTCGAAGGTACCGGGTACTAATGACCAAAGCCGGCCAGTCAGTCAAGAGTCAAGACGTATGCGTTGCGTATGGGCTGAACTGAGCTGCTCCGAGTTCTGAGAGGCTCCTGCCATCGTAGCGTGTATGCGCGTGGTGAATTAGCAGTGTGAGAACTGAAGTCCAAGCCATGGACTATGGTGTGTACTGCCATTACTACAGCTGTGATGGTCTATTGTGGTCTGAGGGAAGTGATTGTATGTTGTGGTTGAATGAAAGTTTCTTGAGTTGGAGTGTTAAGCAATCGATTAATGTGGGTGTTCTCTTCTCCTCTGTTCTTTCTTCTTCTTTTGATATGAAGCTTGTTTAATTTTTTACGTCCACTTGGTCACTTGGACTTGAAACGGACACATACACTGGGTGTTTTCTGCTTAAGCTAATTTGACCGCAAATTTTAAAATGGGACAAAATTTAAGGGAGGGATCTATCTACTCACGTGAAAGTGTGAGACTCATCAAAGAATCACCCGTGGAATTCAGAATTCAGAAGCTAGCAGTGTCTGTTTACGAACGGCGCTTCTCAAATTACATTATTATACTTCTAAAAGGTGCACACGTGCTTGTGTCGAATGCAAGCTAAACAAAACTTGCAGAAACAAAAGTTTAGCAAGAATAAAACCCAAAGAGAACTTGCGAAAACAAAAGTTTAATTGACAGGTTGTTCCTGAGCTCTTATCGACATGGATTCAGAAGACTGTTCCTCCCAAATCCAAGGGCCGGTGAGCATCAGGGCCTCAGGGGTTGCTTTCGACGCTGCCAACCTAAAATCTGTGATGATGTGGATGTCGTCAGTATTCCCGATATCTCTGGAAGAAGAAACGCCTAGTCTGGAAATTCGTCTCCCCTCGCACTGGCGGTTCCTACTTTCGTGCCTGCCTTTTTGTGAATTGGACTGTCATTTTCACATATCTTCCTTTGAGGTGCAGAGGATAATAGCCGGTTAATTTGGTATCTCGTTCTGTGGGCAGCATCTCTGGAATCCGGTTTCCGGCTGCGCTACTCTACTTGCTTCGTCGTAGGAAGTAGTACTAGGAATCATGATATCTTACTCCTCAGAATTTATTTTGTGCCACAAGATTAGCTATGCGTTTAGTATTTCATCATTATGCATCATGTCTACATCGCTTAATTAGTTTATTTTTATTTTCCCGCGAGAACTACTAATTCAGTTATGTAAATAAATTGTTGCATTTCACGGAAAACTCTATTTCATTAGACTAACTTATCAGTCAGGTGCAGATGCTTTTTAAAAAGAAAAAACTCAATGCACCGGATGTGCTCTAATTTGGTGCTCCAGCTCTGATTGTTTACACACTCAAAATTGACGACGTCCAATAATACATCGGAGTTTGGTAGTATTCATCACATTTGCAGCTGGCATCCACATATACAATATCTAACAGCAAGGATACAAACACCTCGCCTTTCCCGGCTCTCTGATTGCCCTTTTCTCCATGCCATGCAATCTTACTATTACTAATTGGAGGCTACTTTCAGACCACGTTAATCCTCACGAGACGCGCTAGAAAAATAGATAAATGCTAGAAATTCTCACAAAAATCAGAAACATCCGGCCATCAAATCAGTACAACGGATGATAATAGCCATTAGATCTATTATAATTTCCAAAAAATTACCCACCTTTGCCATTAAAAAAGTAATCTAAAATAACCCCCAAAACTTCCGCGTATATTACCTAGCTGTGCCATTTTGAAATAATAATAGATTAAAAATCTAAAAAGAAAAAAGCTCACATCTTTTTTTGCGGGCAGCTCACGTTGAGGCTTTTTTTACTCGGTCAGCTCACGTCCAGGTTTTTTATGTACTATTCTAATTTCTAAAAATTACCCACTTTGACATTAAAAAAATAATCTAAAATAACCCCAAAACTTTCACGTAAATTACCTAGCTGTGTCATTATGAAATACTCCCTCCTTCCTTTTATATATAACAATTAGTTCAAAATAATTGAACTATCCAATGTCATATATATAAAAGGAAGGAGGGAGTAATAATAGATTAAAAATCTAAAAAGAAAAAAGCTCACATCTTTTTTTCTACGGGCAGCTCACGTCGAGGCTTTTTTTATCTCGGTCAGCTCACGTCCAGGTTTTTTTTCGGGCAGCTCACGTACCTTTCAATATGTCTCTAGACCTAGCAAATCAAAGGTACTTTCTCACTCCTCACGAGTTGATAGGGGGAAATGTGTGCTGAGCATACCAGCAAAATCCTTTTTTTACCACATTTTCCGGTAGCAGGTCAATAAGCAATTACCAGTGGGCCGAAAGTCGGTTTCTACTTTGGCTTCTCCAGCATCATATGGATTGTGAAACTACACGACGGGCTATAATACTGATGTATTGACTAAAGAGTGCCGTGTAGGCACTAGAATTCCATAGTTTTAATAAAATGTATAGAGAGGTTAGGAATAATAGGTGGATAAGTAGTAGACTTTCGACGTAACATGATATAAAAAAGACTTACCCATTGCAGTAGATATGTTTATGAAAGCCAAACCGTAACTATATTAATTCATGGAATCAGGATAGATTGGAAGCAACAAGAGCTGGCATAGCTCAAGCTGTGTCAAGAAACACATGTCCAAAATATACGAAGGTGCGATGAAAAGGGTGAAAACTCTAAATAATATGGAACATAACTGAAGTATACGACAATAAAATAAAGATTATAAAGTATGTATAAATAAATGAGTGGCTGAGCAAAGACAAAGAACCACGAATTTATTTTAAGCAAAAGCTCTGATACTTATATAAATCTTTTAGAATAATATCATCCCTTAAAATTGCTAGCCCGTGCAGAAGCACGGGTTGATAGACTAGAGGCACATAACAGAAGTGACACGACAGCCCCATTTCTCCACCAGGTTGACGTGTACAGTATCGTCCAAAGATCATAGGCCACACGATGGTAAAAATATGTGCGTCAGTGCGTGCAACTGCAATGCGACTTCTTCCAACTCTAGTACATGCGTGGAACTGAAAGCCATCGATTGAACGTTCAGCGTCCCAAAAGTACTCGAGGGGTACTGTACAATGTGTACACTACTGCCAGGGGCGGAGCCAGGATTGAGCCGTAGGAGGGGCTCTCCTGTGCTTCTTCCTCCTCCTGCTCGACAGCTCCCTCTTCTCTTCTTCATCCTCCTCAAAATCCTATGGGGGGGTTTAGGAGGGGCTCCTCAGGAATTCCGGCGGCAGGAGGGCTCTAGCCCCGGCCGCCCCACCGCAGGATTCGCCCTAGACTACTGCTCCCCTACTTACTGCACAGTTGAAACTCTTTCGACACAGACTACACAGTAGGTACTGAAAGCAACATCTACTACGACGAACAGCTCATTTATTTACCAGCCCAGAAGCTAGGAGCGAGCCTACGGCGATCGATGTAACTTTAACGGTTAGGTAATTGTACCTGTCAATCTCATCAGAGACCTGCTATATAAGCTTTGTGTTGTGGATGTTATAAAGAGATCCACATCACCAAACAAACATTATTGTACTTTGTTATACACTAGTATTCATATACTACCATTCAAATTCCACTTATATGATATTTATATATATATACACTACTGTATAAAAGGCTATTGTATAGTATGCAATTATTGGGTAGGCGATCAAGTATGACGTGAGGTCTCATCCGGCCAGCTGACAGACCAAACCAAAACTCTCTGAAACAGGGGGTGAAGCGCTGCTTTCCGTCGGACACTCGGACCATGCGATCGCAACCACGGGTGATATCTGGAAGGCCTGTGTCACACCCTATCGATCCGCGTGCATGGAATCGTGAATCGTATGTACTAGTACGTCGCAATGCCCCACACGTGTGCCGGCTGCATGTCGAATTGGACGCTTGTAAGTACTGCGTGCAGTTCTCTGGCTGAATCCCCGCTCCTCTTTTTGATCGAGCAGCTGTTTTCCTTCCGTGCCATCTTCAAAAAGATGTTCGTTCGAAGTGGCTACTACCATCTGGGTCTCCAATTGGCCCTTTTTCTGTATGTACCGTGGCATGGTAGATGGTAAAAATTTGAGACGACAGCTGATTTCTCCACGAGATTAACATGTGTACAGTACTGTATATCAATCCACCATTGACCTAATGTAAATGTCAACAGTCAACACTAGTACTTTGCATGAAATTAAAGGCTCCCAGTTGAGTTTTCCGTGTCCTCCTCCTGACTCCTGTGTACGAGCTACTACACATTTCTGCTTTATTTACTTATTTGCACCTTGAAATATGGCAGCAAATTAAAAGTAAAGTACTATCACTACTCAACATCTGCAATTGCGACCAACTAATAGCACCCGCATCCATGGATCCAGGTCAATGCTTAAGTATCACTCTTTGTCATCAGCAAACCAAATACATTACGTCACTAACTTTCTGTACTTAATCACTAGCCGTGCACAGCATACGAAAAAACAAGCACAGTACTACTCCGTCCGTATACAGGAGTAGTTTTTCTTATACGTAGTATATCATAACATAGAAGTATTTTTTCGTGTAGCTAGGCGATCAGCCGTGACGCGAGGCCTGATCGATCGGCCAGCTGACAGACGCCAGCAAAGTTTTGAAAAGAAGACTCATCAGTGCTTTTGATGAGTCAGATCTTGCGAACGTACAGCCACGGGCAGGCCTGTCACACTCTCTCCACGTGCATTAATGAAATCATAAAATCGTGGATGTGTAAGACGCGCCGCCCCACACGTATGCAGCCTGCATGCTGAATGGGACGCTTGTGCAGTCGTGCTCGTGCATACAGTATATGTGTACTGCATAGAGATCAGGGAACGTTGAAGAATCCGTCGTGTCTTTGAGCTCGAGCACGCAACGCCGCTGTTTTTCCTTCTTCTTTACTCGGGGTACTTGCGTTCCTCTAGATGCTCGTTGGAAGTGCATGTGGCTGTCATCTGGCCACAGAATTTTTATGCACCTTTGAGATTTTCGTACTAACCAAAGCTGGACTAATGCATTCGGCCGGAAAACTATGCTCTATGGTATTTATCGCCTATGGGTGGGGAGCAGTACCACTTGAGAAAAAGTGGCGCACGACAGAACTGCACGAATTTATCAAATTGTATTGTGCAGTTGTGCTCATCATGAAACAATATTATTTGTACTTCTAGAACGATTGCTTATGTCATTTCAAAAAAAAAGTGTTTCTGGCCCACGATTTTTCTCTCTAGAATCTCTCCTCCCTCCTACACGTTTTTTCTTGTTAGCCCATGAATTCTCTAGAACAATTTGTACTTCCAAAACAATTATCTATACTTCTAGAACAATTGTTTAAGTTTGGAAAAACATAACTTGGGTCCGTGCACCACTTTTTCTATGTCAATCCATGTTCTTTCTTATCAATCCACGTGTCTTTTTTAATATAATTCAGCCCATTTACCGTTGCCCGTGTTTAGGTGACAAAAAAGCCCATCCTGGCAACACGCTCCATACAGTTTTGGGCCTTTTCTTTTGAGAGGTTCGAGTGGGCAATGTGGGATCTGATTCATTTTAGCCCACTCCTCCAACGCGCGACATTGGACGGCGATGCCCACCATGACACGAGTGCGCAGGCTGGCCTTGTTTAGATACCAAATTTGGGTGGCCAAATTTGGTACGATGATGTCTCTTCGTAATCATTGCGTCACTGTATACACTATAACATCTTGTTTATACGTGTGAATTTATCCAAATATTGATTAATTAGGTTCAAAATGTTCGTCTCGCAGAGTACAACAAAACTGTGTAATTAGTTTTTGATTTCATCTACATTTAGTACTCCATGCATGTTATGACATTTTGATGTGATGGGAATCTTTCTTTTTGCATAGTGAACTTGGGAGTTGCTTTTTGATAAGTTTTTGGTAACTAAACACGGCCTATGTATCTGTCGAGAGGCCCGATCATGCCCTAGAAAACACCCCAACAGGCCAGGCCACCCTCCACTCACGGCGGCTTCGTTTATCTCCGGTTGGTTGGTGAGCTCCGTGCACCGTGCTCACGCCCCCACGCCAGTTGCTGGCCATCCCGTACTCCCTCCTACAACGTTGACACGGTCCCACCACCAGGCACATAGGCCCTGTTTAGTTTCCAAAAGTTCATAAAAAGTTACTCCCAAATACATTACGTAAAAAAAGATTCTCCATCACATTAAAATATTATAACATGCATGGAGTACTAAATATAGATGAAATTAAAAACTAATTGTACAGGTTTGTTATACTCTGCGAGACGAACATTTTGAGCCTAATTAATCAATTTTTTGATGTTTTTTTCATATATAAACGAAATACTATAATAACACAACGATTACAAAATAACAACTTATTTCCAAATTCAACCTTCCAATTCTAACAAAAACACCACGGGAGCATCGAGGGCCTTCTCTGCCCCGCTCCTGTGTGGTCTCCATTGTCTTGCCCGCGTACTCTCTCCTCAGGAATCAGGATGACTGTGACTGATTGACCGACGGACAGCAAGGACACGAGGGAGAGAGGCAGATACTACTGCTAGCCACCGCCCGGGCCCGGCGCACCGTGCTGGGCAGCGGCTGCTGGCTGCTCCCAGTCCATCGCGTTCCCGATCCCGCCGCGCCAGCAGAATGCGATCTCCCCTTTCGCGCCGCGCAAGCCAGCAACCGGCTCGACTTTTCAAGAAGGAAACGCCGGGCGCACGCACTGACGCACAGGCTCGGGCAAGGCGCGCGTCACTGCTCCATTGATATGGCAGTAGGGGCCCGAGCGACGGCTAGGGTAGGGGCCGGGCCGGGGTCCGTCACGTACCATCAACGGCAAGTACGACCCGATTCCCCGCAGGCCGCAGCCGCACCGCACCGGATAATGTTACTGTACTCGTACTTCTTCAGCTCCCAGCTGTAAAACAGTCGTGACTTTTGGCTAGGCGTCTGGTTCAGGCCTTTTTTTTAGAATGGTTCAGGCCTGTTGTTGCTGGGTTCCCAGACGGATTCCGGGTGATCGAGCTCACGAGTTCGGCCGGGGTGATTTAACTGAGCAATCGCCGGGAAGGTGCAGACGCTCGTCTATTTCTCACCGCGCGATCGCCTTCACATGTTCTTCTTCTCTTGTTCGGCAATTCCTGTGGTTTGGTTTCCTCTTCTTCAGTCCAACTCATGCCTCGACGACAGGTAGGCAGCAGACTCGTCACTGATACGAACAGTCCAAGTTGGCATTCTTCTCGCGGCGTGCTAGAAACAAAAGCCAAGAAACGAAGCCCACGCACGGTGACAAATGCCCGGCGGCCGGAGCTGGAGTTTTCACGGAGCCAAAACAAAACAGGAGTCCATTGCCTTTCGCCTCGGCGCGTCGGGGCAGCCAAATCTGTTTTTTCTTTTGTTTTGAAAAAATAATAAGGGCAGCCAAATCATCCCGGCAGGTCCGCAACACGGTCCAGGGGCGGCAAGCGGACAACCGCAAACAGCCCTCCGGCGCTCCGCTTGTTCGGGGACGCCAACGAAGTTTTTACCACTCCGAGTCCCCAACCCGATTCTTGAAATGAAAGAGGCACAGCAGTTGTACGTACACTTGTACTGCTACCGCATTGCACTTGCCCTGCGGCCTCTAGCCCTCTACACATACGGAGTACTGATACTTCATCGTCGTACAGGGCGACCGCCGCCTCGATTTGACGGCGGCAAGAAACCTGTCGGGCAGGCCGGGGCTCGGGCGGCCGGGCGGGCCTCGTGGGAAAGAAAAATTTCCCCCCTTGTCCTGTCCTGCAGCAAACACCAAACAGCTGTAAAGCGTCGCGCCGCCACGGCGTCCGAGATAGATCCCCTCAACAACAGCAACATTCTAACCTGTCAGAGCACACAAACTGCTCTGACAATGTTCAGTTCAGCACAACACAAAAGCCTGAAAGCCAGGGACTCCAAGCTGATTGTGATTGGTCCGGCACGGCACCTGGCCACGGAGCCAAGAGCCCAAGACGACGCCCGCCCCGTCTCGTGCCGGACAGCGGCGGCCAACCAAACCAAACGCCGGCCGGCCTCCCCGACCCCGACCCAGGCCTCGCTCCGGCGTTCCCGTGATCGCGACCCCGGACGAGACGACAGCGATTCTGGCGTTCGGGGGGAGCCTGTCCGGCCTGTCGTGCCAGTGCCATGCTGCCATGCGTAGCTTGAGACATCCGTCGCTTCTGTTCCCCGCGCGGTCTGCCGGCGATGATGGCCTTGGACGGTCTCGGTTCCTTGCGCGACCTGCACACGCATCTGGCCTACGGTTACGATTACGGATCCCAAAATGCCAGATTCGAATTGGCGCCTTCGTTCTTTTGCAAGAAGCAGTATCTCTCTCACGTCTATTCTCAGCTGCTGGGTTAGACACATACGGAGTACGCAATTGTGCTAGTGGGGGGATATATTCTTTTAGCCAGAAGGAGCATGAACGGAGCAAGTTTAGGCCTCTTTTCTAAAGGACCAGGTGATGAACATGAGGGCGGCGAACGGGGCGATGATAGAAAAACGAGCAAACAAAACCCAAGAGGTACTTGGCCTTTCGCAGAAAAAGGTCTATTAGAACGTGACAAAAACTACTCAAGTATTCTCTCTTTCAAGACATCTACATGCACACGGGTATAGAAAAATCAGATGGCATTCGGTCGTTAGAAGAAAACTAGTGCTATTATACCCTGCCAGGTCATAAAATCGAGACGCTGCATCACTGTCTGGTCACAGGGGCCTTAATCTAGTGAATCGGTGATGGGCATGCCGAGCGTTGTTTACGGCCGTCATGCTCATGCATGGACCGCCATTACCATTTCGTGGCTTTTCTGCGCTTCCTGGAGCTCTCTCATCAGCCCACCAATGGGACTAGCATATATTCCCCCACCCCACCAAGGCCACCTTATTTCGAGTTATTTCAGTTAATAGCACATCTGTTTTGCATGGCCATTTAAACAACGCCTTTTTCTTATCTCAACTAGAGGGATCCAATCCATCCCCTTTCCGTTACTACATCGATATCTTTGTCTAGTGCTAGTGTCAAAAGCTTAAGTAAACATCTCTTTTTTTCCCATTGCTCACTGGCTCCGGCTGCCAATTCCAGATATTTCTTGCAAATGTATCGACGACCCTGGCTCGTTAGTGGAAAGGAGAAATTTGATCCAGAAGCCATAATAATTTAGTACACCAGTTATATATATATTTTTAAAAAAGGACTACAAGTTCTTGCTTTGGGTGTACCGGGTCCGAAGCTACTGGTAGGTGGCTGCAGCGTCGGTCGTAGCCGTATGGTGTATTGTTGTGGCACGGGCACATATAGATCTCGTCAAAAACTGTGCTGTGAAGAGAGGACTTTTGCCTCTGCGCATATCTGAACAGAAGATGAACATTAGTGGGAGCAGTTCGGCTTCCCGGATCATGACAGATGCCGTGACCGCATCGCGTCGCGTATTGATGTCCCTACACACACACGGTCGCGGATCCACAGAAGCCCACCCCAGTCCCACCATTCGTTTTGTGCAAAGGTCTTCTTTTCTTTAAGCTACTACAAATGGTTTGTTTTTTCTTGCCTTTTCAGTTCTGTAACTGGGCTGGAATCTGATCTAGGACGAGTTCTTTTTAATGTTCGTCGTGGACTCATGTGGTTCAGAAACCAAGTTACCTATTAGTCAGTTGTTCTTCGTCCCTATAGACTATAGTGGTATGAAATTTATTTTCGACTTCATGGATTGTACGTTCATATGTACTTGCGAATTGCGAATGCGAGCATACAATTAGTGTGCTAGTGTTTCATGCCTACTCCTGAAGAGCTAGCACATCGACGTGTGGGCGAGGCGACAATTCAGCGCAAACACTCGCAAGTGGACCATAAACATGAGCTCCAATCCAGAGTCCCGGGGCTTAATTTTTTTCTACGAGTATACTGTCCATGCCCAATCGTACTTACGGGCTGCTGGTTTTCAATATTTGTGGTCTTTTCCAAGTACATTGTCAGCTAATGGCCACGAATATTTTTACTGGTTTGGTGCCACAGACACCGACTGACTATTCAATCGTCCAACTGGCTCCTCATTCACATGGCAGGAAAGGACCACCAGAAGAAAATAGCCAATCCACTGACCGGCAAAAACACAAACACAAATGCAATGCTCAGATGATCAAGGCCAACACTTTGTTGATGAATCAATCAACCAAATGAAATCACTTCCAGTGGTGGTACGGCTGCACTGGATCCTAAATTAACAATCTTCCTTTTTCTCTCTCTCCCTAAGAACTAATTAGCGTAGCAATGGAATGAACCGGCGTTCACAACCCGATGAGGTTTCTCGAGGTGGTGACGCCGCCGTCGACGACGAGGTTGTGGCCGGAGATGTATCTGGACTCGTCGCTGGCCAGGAAGAGCACGGCCTCGGCGATGTCCCTGGGTCTCAGCGTGGTGCCCTTGAGCGTGGCCAACCCCCTGACCACCTCCTCCATCTTCTCCACCTCCTGGTCGCTGGGGACGTTGATGTCGAGGTCGAGGTCGGCGTCGCCGGCGTCGTCGTGGCCCTGGCGCCAGGCGTTGATGAGCATCGGCGTGGCGACGCCGAAGGGGGAGACGCAGTTGACCCGGATGCCGTGCGCGCCGAGCTCGCAGGCCGCGTTCTTGGTGAGGCCGACGATGGCGTGCTTGGACGCCGTGTAGGCGTGTGGCCCCAGGCCGCCTAGCACGCCGGCGACGCTGGCGACGGAGACGATGCTCCCGGCGCGGCGCGGCGCCATGGCGAGCGCGGCGTGCTTCATCCCGAGCGCGGCGCCAACCTTATACGATAAAAAAATGTTTGTAAAGGTGAAAGTTATCATAAAACCTTACTATATGATAAGATGTTTCTAAAGGTGAGAAACATTGGCCGCCGTGGCGCGACAGGGCCCAGTCCACGGCGCGCCTGACGTCGTCCTCGACGGACACGTCGCAGCGCACGAAGCTGACCTGCGGGCCCAGCGCCGACGCCAGCGCCTCGCCCGCCGCGTCGTCGATGTCCGCGACCACCACCCGGGCGCCGTGCTTCACGAACAGCCTCACGATGGCCTCGCCGATCCCGCGCGCGCCGCCGGTCACAATGGCAACCTTCCCGTCCAGCCTGCGCAGCAACTCACCGGCATTAGCCAAGGGAACTCCAAAAAAGGAACTCCAAAAAAGGGACGCCATGGGGACATGACAGGACAGAGCAGAGCAGCAGCAAGTACCTCTTGGGCATGGGGGTGGGCACGACGGCGGCGCCATTGCCGTCCCAGGCGTGGTGGGAGGGCGACATGGCCGGCTGGTGCGCGTGCGCCATCTCGGGGCGGAGGTCCAGGGTCGGCATGGCCGCCGCCGCGTACGACGCGAGGCTTGCGTGCATGTATCTCTCCGCCGCAGCTCAAGCGGGACACAGGAAGCGTCTGGCGTGTGCGTGTGCGCTCCTCTGCTCTGCTGCTGTGGCCTGTGAGCCAGGTCGGGTTCGGCGCGGGGGTGGCTGGTGTCCAGCGAGGACAGGTGGATCTGCGTGCTCGCCTGCTCGGACGGAAGAAATTCGATGGAAGTTCAGCGTGGAGTCCTCCTTTGCTTACCTCACGCGTGAGCAGCTCGGGTTGAATCCAATCCAGTCTGGACGTGGAGGCTTGAGGCAGACGAGTTGATCCAGCAAACAACTTGTGGCAGACGAAACGAAAAGAAAATGAGCTGTGCACGAACTGATCGATCGGGGTCAACAGGCCTAGCAACACTTCCCCTTTTGAACTGGGCAAACGGGGAGGCTGGGTCAACTCCCTGCTAAACGGAGGAGAGCGTGGGTGCGTGCCTGTTCATACGAGGTCTCGACTTTCTGCTCTCGCGACCTGACGACATTATTGCAGTGGAGAGCTGGGTAGGGTAGGTGCCGACGGGGAGGGTGTTAGTTAGTTCAACGATGCTGGTTGTGTGAGAACTCTTCTCGCGTACGTACTTACGTGGGGGCGCGGTCTTCGGAGTCCGGAGTCCGGTCCATCCAAGCTGTTTCATCTTTGATCTCTCTGATTAGATTAACACCGGGATCGGGAATGGATTCTGTACGCAAGTCAAATTCATAATGGGTACGTGACTTGTTACGCAAAGGCGCTGGTGGGGAGTTCTAGCTTCCCAAGCCAAGTGATCGACTTTGGACATACCGGATACTAATTGATTTTGCATTGTACCGTTGATTCACTGTCTTCCTTGCTTACGACCAGAGGGATTGCGCATTCAAGTTTGGCCGCAAACACCTTTTGTCACGCGAAATTCTCCGCACACTTTGGATTGGCCTGCCTACAATCACATTTTGTTTGAATAGCTTTATTTTGTCAAGAAGATATATTTTACTTCCCAATGCGAGATATTTGGTCACGAAACTCCTCATAGATAGAATTCACCTACACAAATGACAACACAACCATAAGCTACAATTCCAATATCCAACTAGCTACCACCAGTACGGCACACACTTGTGACTTGCCAGTAGTTGACCCTAGTGCTTAATTCCAACCCAAAAAACCACCAGTCCTATCAAACACACGGGAACGGACTAATCGTCGAGCCAAGCCCATAGCAAACGATCACAACTGAAAAATAAAAGACAAGTCAAAAGGGGAAAAAGGCAGCTCTCGTAGCAGCAGCCACGAAGCCTCCTCCTCTTTGGGGGAGCTGGAAGAAGGTGAGGAGGGAAGGAAAAAAAAAATCGGATCTGATTTGTTCTGACCTTTTGGTCCACTCCGCAGATGACCTAAATAATCGACCAAATCTTGGCCTCACCTAAACCCCTCTGAACTAGCTCATATATAACGGTTCCCTGGTCGCGCAGCAGCCGAAAGCAACAAAGCATTCCTCTCTCACGTACACGTCCACACAGCTGTGCTTTGTACGCATGCATTTTTCTTTTCTTTTTTGAGGTTGGGGTAGTACACAACTGCTCATCAGCGGTGGAAAAGTAGTGACATGATGCTGGCGTCATCACGTCCAGGACGAAACTTCAGCTAGGCATGCGGCGTTTCGCCGGGGAAGAGAAGTGAAATTTGGGATTTAATTTACACCCCACACACACGGAAAAGGCTATTTGGATCCATGGACAAATGGCAAATGGTAACTATTTTGACATTTTTTTTGCCATTTGCCTCCAAATACCCCTGGCAAAAGGGCAAATAAAAAATAAGATGGTAAAAATCTTTTGGGTCAATCTTGTGGCAAAATTGGGGCAAAAAGGCAAAACTTTTGCCATTTGCCTCCAAACACCCCATGGCACAAGGAAAGAGAATGGAGTTTAAATGGGTTTTTGCCAAAAATTTTGCCATTGGATCCAAACACCTCTAATGGCAAAACTTTTGCCATCTTTTTTTGAGGGCGAATGTTTTGTTCTTTTTTGCTCTTGCCATGTGGGGGCTGTTTGGATCCATGGGCAAATGGCAAATGGCAACTATTTTGCCCTTTCTTTTGCCATTTGCCTCCAAACACCCCCATGGCAAAAGGGCAAATAAAAGTTGAGATGACAAAAATCTTTTGGGTCAATCTTGTGGCAAAATTGCGCAAAAGGGCTAAACTTTTGCCATCTTTTTTTAGGGCAATGTTTTGCTTTTTTTACTCTTGCCATGTGGATCCAATCCAAACATGAGAGAGAAGTGACAATTTCAGAGTATAAGATAAGTGCGTGGCAAATAGATAGCTCGTCTAGTGCTAAAATAGTGATATGATTTGATGAGTGATTAGCTTGCATCAGGGCTATTTTTTCTAAACAGCAAGTATATCACTCCTGTAAAAAATAAAGCTTGTACCAGTCGTGCACATTAAAAAAAACAATGAATATATACTGCATTATCCCTCGACACTATCATATACGTGTGTCCAAATTTAACCAACGAATTCATAAGTATAGTTCATATTCAGGCGGTCATAGATGTCGCAAATAAGATTTTTAGGTAGAACACCACACGATAGAATTCAGAGTGGGCTTTGCACAACTAATCAGGCATCCAAGCCAAGAGAGTATGTCTTGGGAGCTGGGAGAAACGCAGAGACCCAACTAGATGGAGGTTAGTTGCATGGCGTGTTAGGCGATCGTGTTATTCTCTGCTTGAACGTGTCGTGCTTAAACTAATGCCGCTCACTACTACTGTCAGCTCCGATCAGGAGCTAGGCTCTGCTAGGTTAGCCTAGCTAGCCATGTTCCGGATGCAACAAAGCTACGCAAACCATGCACGCATGGCTGCGGGATCTGGCTGGCAAGCGAAGCGATGCACCCAGCAGCCAGGTGGGTACGGTGGGCTTTCAAAGAGTCAAACTCAAAGGCCCCAGTAGGAGATTCGCTGATCATTATTGACGCCTGAAAAGACAAAACTGATTTGTGTTTAAACACCGGTCATGGAACTGCATGATAATGATCTGACCATCTCGATCATCATCTACTAGCTTAGCTGGTCCCATCGGAATGGGCGTCAACGCGGCTAGCCGTGTAAAACGCAATTTCTTTTTTTCTTTTTTGAGGAACTCGTATGATACAATCATACATCGGCAATACAATTGCTACCCGCCTACCATGTTATATCATGCAGTTTTCGTTTGCCAGACATCTGACAACATGCAAACACAAAGAAGCTCTGCTCTGTCAGGGGAGAACTAGCTGGCGACCAGCTTGGGAAACACTAATAATCTCAGGAAATTAGGAGCGCGAGCACACAAATTAGTATGATCACCCGTGTGAGTCACGACCTAATTAACAAGTAGATCTTTGGTGGATCTGTATCCTGAGTCGGTACTAAAATACTGTACGGTCAGATTTTGATTCCCCGCATACGGCAACCCAATCTAACACATCATCACCGCCATAATTGGCTTCGACATTCTAAAATGAACACACAATTAGCTTCGAGAATGGGGCTGTTGGGACATGATAAAACAACGGGGGTTGGAAAGATTTGAGAGGTACCATCAAATAATATCTGGGGATATACTTTTCCTAAAAAAACTAGGGATAGACTTTATTTTAGTATATAAATATAGATATCAAATCTTGATACTTGACAAGTTTGGTTTTCTCTTTTCCCAATGGATAGACTTAACTCCATTGATCTCGCTTGGACAAGCCATATTGTGTATAGTTGGCGGCGCAAGAACAACAGCAAAATCGACAAGCCTAGCTAGAAAGAAATTTGTTGATGGAATTATAATATATTTCTGGTATGTTTGGAATGAGGGTTATTGAAGAACCTTTTCAGCAAAAAAATAGATGTGGGCTTTTGCTAAGGTACACTGGAATCAATAATATTACCTCCAAGGAGGTAATATGTTAATTGATCAAAGAAAAAAGAAAAAATATACAAAAATGCTGGACGTGGGGAGGAATACGATGAACGTGGCCTTTGCGTGTGTGTGGGGCTGCCCGTTATCCATGCATGTTGCCGTAGTATTTGTGTATCACGCACTGAGAGTATGTGTAGTATAAATGTGAGTATATATAGTATAAAAAAAGGTAATACAGAAAACGTCGGCTGGTCTTGAGTAGTTGCACTACCGGAATCCTCAGCTTCGCCGTGTGCCCGACACTTCGCCGTAGGCAAAATCTCGGGCACACGGCGAAGAGGCTCTATGCCGTGAGCCGTCCAAAAAGCCTACGGCGAAGTTCCGGCACACGGCAGACATACTCTTCGCCGTGAGCCCCGGTCCCGGCACACGGCGAAGAAAATCTTCGCCGTGTGCCTCACGCACAGGCCCACGGCGAAGTCTAAACATACACGTCCGTTACCCGTGCCGTCTGCGTTGGGTTTTATTATTTAAAAAAATAAGTCTTCGCCGTGTGCCAACGTTGGGGCTCACGGCGAATTTTCCAAAATTTCCTCCGGTTCCCGCGCGCGCGTGAAAAAAAAACTTTGCCGTGTGCCATAAGCAATGGCCCACAGCAAAGCTAATACAAAACAAAAAAAAGGTTCTGATTTGTTTTTTTCTCAGAGCTTCGCCGTGTGCCTAGATCCGAGGCACACGGCGAAGAGCCAGTCAAAGCCGACAAGTGGACCCGCATCTAAAAAATACGTACGAGAATATATCCACACCCTACAAAATATGCAGAGGTAAAAAAAATTAAAATCTTCGCCGTAGGCCCTAACCTGGCACACGGCGAAGAGGCTCTTCGCCGTGTGCCGGGCCGGTGGGCACACGGCAAAGGGGGTCTTCGCCGTGAGCCGGGCCAGTTGGCACACGGCGAAGATGGCTTTTATAATTTTATGCCGCCTTTGTTTTGTTCGAATTCGATGCAAATTTCACGGTTTAATGTGGACAGGCATTGCATACAAATTTGTTTGAATCCATATTATTTGTTGTCTATTAAGCATGATTTAAACACACATTCGAATTTGAATCTCATTGTAGATACAATTCTAACCACACATCACTTTCTCCTCTCTCAAACTTCATGGGATTGTTTCGGTTTATAAGCAGCGAGCATGAGAGAACGTGCGAATCCATCTTAGATGATTTTTCTCATGCTCCATGTATGATAGCATGACAAATCGAGAAATCTCGTGATTTTCAGACTTCATTTGAATTTTATAAAATTTAAACGGTATTCACACTCCTACATATAGTAATGTTTGAAGACCAAAATTTTCAAGTTTTTGTTCTCAACAC
>OAMR01000041.1:3122991-3135789 GCA_900205405.1 Echinochloa crus-galli
CCGGCCGGGGGATACACGTCCGTTTGTTGCTTTTCTTCGCCGTGTGCCTCATTTAGCCTACGGCGAAGTCTTCGCCGTGTGTTTGAAATATGGCCTACGGCGAAGCTGGCTTCGCCGTCGGGGCCCTTCGCCGTATGGGCTTCGCCGTAGGCCACACACGGCGAATACTTCGCCGTGTGCCTGAAGGGGCTTCGCCGTGTGCTCCAGGCACACGGCGAAGTACTGAAATCCGGTAGTGTTGAGTGTGTATCTGTATACTTGAGTATATATGTTTTGTGTGCCGGCTGGCCGTGTTGGCCGGTAGTGGCCTCTCTGTGCTTATTTTAACTGCCCAGAAGAAGTGGAAATATAGCTCTTCACTGTAGCTAAATATTGTGACTAATATTTGGTGCTAGCACTTAAACAGCAGACGTCAACCCTATACTTATTTATGTTTCAATGGATTGGATATTTGGATCATAGCATTAGGTTGCTGACAAATTTTTTAATTGGGTAAAGTTTTGGATCGGCAACAACGAAGGTGATCGCCAAAGGGGCACTTACTGGATGAGGGTGCGGTTATTGATTTTTAATGTTTTGTTCTGTTTTTTAATGTTTATTAAATATTTTTGTAGAATAAAAACGGATGGCTGTGATTTCTTTAGGGTCTTTACCTTACCTCCCAGAAGGTAATTGGAGTACCTTAGCACAGCCTATAGATGTGACCGCTAAAAGTTGCCCACCTCATCCAAAAATCTATTCACTAAAATAAGATATTACCTTCAGTGGACAAGTACTGTAGTTTTTTTGTTCCGCTGTTGTGGTGTTTTCTTGTTTTATTGTGCTTCGGATGTGGTTGTGATGCCCACCATTTGATTGTTGTTGTTTGTGGTGTAGGCAACAGTTTTTCTCGCCTCAACATGGTTTGGACGGTTCTTAGTCGTCGTTGTAATTTTTCACATCTTTTCTCTCTAACAAAACTTACGACAAATTAAATCTCTTGCCCACCTGTTTAAGAAAAAAACAATCTTGATATCTGGATATTTACAATTTTATGTTACCAACCAAGGACTGTAAGGCTAATATTTAGATAGACAGTGATGAGAGAGGCACACTGAACTAGTATTACTAAAAACCAAATTGTTCAAACTTGTATATATGTAAATTAAAAATAGCGTGTTTGTGGGATGGACATGCCTGGGTTCAATTTCGAGCTTCCTCTGATTCTACGATGTGCTATCTAATAGGTCAATGATTCGAGTTATGAGATATGTGATGGAAGACCAACGTGCAAGGGCGAAGTAGAGCAAAGACTCCTATTTGGCGGCAAGGATGCGTTGTGTCATTGGTCCTTCCTTTTTTCACATGGGTGATACCAATGTGAAGTTTTCCAGTAATGTTTATGAACAATTTCTTTCACAAAGAAAAATTTTTATGAACAATTTGTTATCAAAGAAGTTGTATGTGAAACCTTTCTCAAAGTTCACTTGAAAACTTTTATGAAAAAGTTATCATATAAAACGCTTATATGATAAACTGTCCAAAACAATGTTTGTAAAGGGGAAGGTTATTAAAAAACCTTATATGATAAAATGTTTCTAAAGGTGAAAAGGTTTCATAAAAAAAGAAAATAAACATGCAGTAGGTAGTAGGTCCCAAAGTAAAGATGATATGAGACTTGTGAGGCTTAAACTTTATTTTCGTGCGTATTATTAAGTTGAACACGGACATCCATAACCCGTTCACCGATTTTGTTCGATCGAGTCAAAATTAAATCTTCCTTTTTACTAGCACACCCGCATTGCAAAGTTTGAATTAGCGAGCATCATATATGTGTGGATGAATCCAATTCCGGGCATCTATCCATCCAGACGCCCGGTTTGGAAGCTCGGCCGAGGCTGCTACTGCTTGCCTTTCGGCCCTTCTTTTACAAGTACATGGCTTGGGCTGTAAGGTGGTGTTTAGTTCCAAAAAGTTCCCCAAAAGCAACTCCCAAATACACTATGCAAAAAGAAGATTCCCCATCACATCAAAATGCCATAACATGCACGGAGTACTAAATATAGATGAAATTAAAAACTAATTGTACAGTTATGTTGTACTATGCGAGACGAACATTTTGAGCCTAATTAATCAATTTTTGGACAATTTTTCACACATACAAATGAAAATGCTACAATGTCGCAATGATTACGAAGTGACATCTACCTTCCAAATTCACCCTTCCAAATTTGCATCTAAACATGCCCTAAGTTTATGACCTCCCCTACTTCTGAGTTGACCGGGGCTGGTCAAAAGTCAGAGCCCTGAAAGGCCTCCGAGTCTAGAAGCTGGAGTAGGAAACATGCTTTGACTCGCCCAATGCAACTAACCACCAACCTACGCGCGTGGTAGGTTCGCTGACTCACCGCGGCGCGCAACCGTGTGTGCAGCGCCGGCGCACCGAGCTGAGCTGAGGCATCCATTACCCGCCTTTCCCCGTGAAAACGATGCCCGGCCGTCACATCACACCGATCAGGCCCCAGACTCCTGTGCTAATGCAATATGATTCACTATTAATCTAATCCCCGTTTTGTTATCGGTTTGGTTGCATCGAGTCTTGAATTAATACCCCCTGTGTTGATGATGAGCTCCTCTGATGGCAACTTGGTAACGCCTCGTCGGTCGATTGGACGACGCGCCTAGCTCCGTCAGGCTATAATTTCTGCGCGAACAGGGTCTGAGGTGCTTTGGGTCAGGAACGCAACGAATTGCAGTGAGATCGAGTTCGCGCGACGGAAAAGAGCATTTGCATAAGGATCACTTTTTCCATATATTGCCGGCGCCCTTATTCATTTCTTGCCAACTCCTATATTTTCCATGAAAAAAAAGAGATCTTATTACCAACTTCCGTGGCCAGCTCCCCAACAATCCCGATCCTCGTGACGTGCCCTGTTAGATTCGGCAGATGCGATGCCTGATCTGATGCCGGGCACTGGCGCGGTCCGTGCGACGCCAAGAGGGGCTAGCGATCAGCGCCACTAGCAGCGCAACTGGGCTCTACTAATCAAAGCCCCGGCCGAGCTAATCAGAAAAGCGCTGCGGCCGGCCTTATCCTGGATTAAACTTAACAACCCCACTAGACCCACTTGCGCGGCTGCAAAAGCGACGCTTGCGCGCGCTGTTGTTTTCCTGGAAGCGGAAGTGGCGCTGTCAGGAGAGAGATCTTGCGAGCTGCATTGTTGTTGTTGGGCCCAAAAACTAAGGGCCCCGACAGCTAAAGCTAGCGAGCAACTTGGGCGCCGAACAAAAACAATGCCGCGACGCAGAAGGGAAGGCCGGCGCGCACGGTGCTGGAGCTGCAACTGGGAAGCATGGATGCCCTGGGGGATGCATTGTTTTCAGGCCGATTTGTCAGGCGATAGCTGTTTTGTTGTTGTGATGATTCCGGAGCCTTGTCCGGGAGGGGGAAATAGTCCCCAATTTTCCAGGATTCCAGGACGCAGCGATCATGCATGGCAAGATGGCATGGATAATGGAGCGGAGGAACAACTTCCAGGATTCCGACCTGTTCTTTGTGGCAACACCGATGGCAATGCGAGGCCGTGAGCTGTGTTCATCCGGAACCGTGGCTCGCGCCCATCGCGCTAGCGCAGTGGCAGATCAGCAGGTGCATGCATGGCATATTCGTTCTAGCAAAGCAAGTGCTGCTTTAGCCGTTGCATTCGAATTCGGCTGCCGTTGAATCAGGCGTAGCATACGCGATCACGTGAGTCCGGCTGCAAGCAAACGTGATCCGAAGTAACAGTTCCTCCGATGCGGCGGCAACAAACGCCTGGTCAATCCGGCACCCTAGACCATACGGCTTCTCATCTGAGCTCACGGCTATGCTAGACAGTTTTGACGCAGTAAAAAAACGATTCGCTCCGTCATTCCGTGAGGGAAGGCCGCCACGAGTCCTGGAAACAGAGGAGCTCTTGACTCCTGTAACATGACGCACAAGTTTTTTCTTTGCTCGTCGACAGCGTTTGATTGCCGTTGATAGATGTTGTTAGTCGTTGCTTTCCCTCCCTTTTAATTTCTAACTATAAAGTTTCCCAAGACTATGTTTTTGTATTCCCCCCTCAGCTATTCCAATGGAAATGGACACATTGTGTGTCGTTCCGTTCAAAAAGAAAAAGGAAAAAAAAAGAAAAAAAAGGAACGGATATGCGTCCAAGTCCAGGACAAGCGCACGCAAAACGAAGTCGCATCATACACATTCTGTATGTCCAATTGTCCTCACGAACCGCCAGGCCATGCAAATAAAATGCATGAATATCTCACGCAGACATGCAGTGCAGCAGTAGACAGCGATTTCTCCACTAGAATCCATTCAGGAGCATACATGATACATTCCCATTAGAAATTCACCACTAGAGAAAAAAAAGAAGCAGCAGTGATTGGGGAGGCCGGAGTGGGCGAGTGGCATACGTCTGTAGGGTCCAGCGTTTTCTTAGTGCAATTTGTATCCAATGGTTGGCTTTGGCTAAACCTGTTAGATTTTGCCGAGGGCTGATCTGATGGCGAATGCTAACAATAGCGTTGTTCGTGACCCTGTGTACGTGTAATGCCAACACTTGAACGCAAGAACGAAGTGTCAAGTGTCAACTAGCAAAGTAGCAACGCTCAAAACCACTACACCCATTCGGGCAGCTCAGCAGCTGCATACAAGACCAGGCGGTCCAGGCGCAGCGACGCTTGCGCTGTCCTTTTCCTGAAGTGGAAGTGGCGGTGTCAGGGCGACACCACATTTTTGGGGGCCAGATTAACGGCCCCGCCAGCTATGGCTGCGAAAGATTAGGCAGAGAAACTGTTCATGTTTTAGCGAATCTAGCAGGGCAACTTGGACACCAAGCTCCATCCAAAGCACGCGATGCATGATGAACTGACTTTTGTTATCCAAATGAGGCTCTCACAAACGATAAAAAGCGACAGCTCCTCTGGGTTCTGGCCGCCGCTGTTCGTGGATCAGGACAGGAAGGGCTTGCGTGGCGTGCTTCCGACTTCGGAGAGTGAGCCAATCCAAAAGTTCCAGGAAGCAGGATCCAAATGGACAGCCTCCGGGAACACTTCAACTAGACTTGGGCGGCTAGATGCGTGCATTGCAATTTCAATTCACTTGCGGACCCAGTGGGTGGTCCCGGTATGCCATGGCATACATAAAATTCTACCTAAAAATCTAATATACACCCATGTAACGTTTGGTTAAGTCTTCATACTAACGTCTGATATGTTTTCTTGCAAGCCGCAAATACAACACGACGGATTGCCCTCGGCTTTCGTCCCTCGGAGTAGCTAGTGTGTTCATGGGACGTCCTTTCATTCTCTCACCTTTGGTAATACAGATAAGGTTTCAATGGCTAGCGCACACACACGACCACATCCCTAATAGCAATGTCTTCAGTCTCTAGCTCCGTGTCTCGCACCCTCCTATGATCTTCCCTCCGCGCTTTAGCTGGCTCGATCTCGGTCTTTTTAAGGTTAACCTAGCTTGCTAGGGTTGTAGAACTTTTAGAGATTAAAGATTGATAACTAATGTAGCTTGTAGGAATCACTGATTGTTGATGCATTCGATACTTTGTCTACAAAATTAAATATAAGATCTTTTAGATACATTAGCATACTTTTAGATATATCAAATAGTTTTTGAGAATTTTTATTTGTTATCAAATTATTAATTAATTATACCGTACATTGTACTGTATTAGAGTATTAGACATATTGACGCGGCATACCCTAAGTTCAAATCCTAGGTCCGCCACCAGCCACGCATTCAATTCAGCAGACCCGTTCGCTATGTTTGGATCGGTGAAAGGAGGTGAAAATGGTTGTCCTACCATGATCTAACTAAGCTTAAAAAAATTTGTCTCGTCGTGTGTATTAAAACTATGTAATTATTTATTTATCTACATTTAATCCATCATACATGCATCATTTACAATATTTAATGTCTCGATGTGATAGAAAGTTTGGAAAGAAATTTAGGTGCCTGAGGCTACATTTGGCTGCGGCATGAGTAGACTGAGGGACAAAAACAGTGGATCGCCTCGGATACATATCCCATGCAACACAATTGGCAGGTTGCCTTTTGCCGCAGCAACATCTTGCATATCTCAAAGAAAAGAAGAATATAACTCTCAGATATCATTTGGAAAACTAGACGAGCACAGTTTTGAACGTATAGATGAGCACAGTTCCTAGGTCGGTGAGCACAAATTTCAACAGCGTCATTTGAAAAACTTGGGCACCCCTGAGCTTAGGATGATTAGCGCTTCAAAACAGGCAGTGGACCTCCGACAGATTAGAGGCGAGAGGGTGGACTAACAACGGCACATGCCTGCTTTATCAAAACTAATTGCAATGCCCGCGTGGCACGCGCGTGCTAAACTCTCTTCTACACATTTGTCTCAATTCATGTGTCACGCACGTTTATTGATGACATGTAGGTACTAAAACATTGTCACTTTAGTGGGCCATGGTAAACAGACCGGCCATGCGAAGACTTTATATTCGTTCTTATGTATAGAGAACTTTGTATTCTCAAAACTCAATAATTGTTGCACGTGCGCACGCACGTGTGTATATAGAGCTTTAGCTATTCTTAAATTTAGAGGCACATTATTTTTCAAGTTAGTTGATCTTTATTTATATGGAGAAAAACTCTTCAATCTTTTGTCTATTAGCAATACGGGATAATTGTGTGCACGCGGGAAGTTAGGGGCCCACCTGGCCGGAGGTGGGTACACGCGGGACGTTGGGTGAAAAAAGTTTTGCAGAGAATGAACTAAAAGCGCCTGGAATATGCAAAAAATTTGATGCTTTCTAGTTTTTCCCTCCCACCAAAGCTCGACAGGTGGGTCCTCTGTGAGAGGGTGGGGGTGGGTTTTTTGGTAGAAAGCGTTAGTATAGATTCCAGAGACAACACAGAATGTTGATTTACTAATTACTAGAACTTAGGAAAGAGCAATATATTTTACTTGAGTACATGGATGGTGGTTCTTTAGCAGATATCATCACGGTCAATAAATTTATACCAGAACCAGTTCTTGCACATACGCTGGAGAAAGTGTTCGCCAGCATGGATCTTTTAATTTCAAATGTTAACGTTATACAGAGTATTATCAAGCCTATAAACTGATATGTTAAGTCTGCTACTTGCCTGAAGTGAAGCGTGTAGTGCACATACATAAAACCGGCATATTTGGTTGTAAAAATTACTGACTCTGGAGCGAAGATCATGATATTCTACTTCTTGGTGACAAAAAAATATTTTAAATTTCTTATAGCCTTATATCATATTAAGCTGTTACAAAATATTAAGTTGATAGCTTATCTCTATCCAATAATGAATACATATGTCTAGCACACCTTTTCCAGCGTGCTACCTTCGTTGGCACTGTCACACATCTCCTTAGAGAATAATGAACACCAGGCTACTCATATGCTGTTGATATGTGGACATTTAGCCGTAAAATGTAGTATGTAATCCTCAACTTGTATGGTGATTAAATCCAATATAGTTTCACACAATAAACTGTTTCCCTCCCTATCTAACACAAACAGAAACTGCAGCATGCTGCAGGGAAAACAGGAAGCTCATGAATGTGTGAGTAAGATGACTTATTACCCTACACTAACTTATATGACACTAGTTTTCGACTGATTTGTCATCCACACACAACAGTATGCAGCGACAGCAAACCATGCTAACTGAATAAGACAATGAAAGGAGGCAATTTTGATTTTCATTTATACAACAACACTCAAATGTGTCCCCAACTTCATTCAGTTCTAAAGAGACAGGGTCCAGGAAATACCACCTGTCTATCTGCTTACTGTTGCCACTGACCTTTTACTGCCTCAACATGCATCATCCCATCAAATGTGTGCTGGGCCATATCGCTTGCTCACAGAATCGCCAAAAAGAAAATAAAGGAGATCTCTCATCATCGAACCTGGCATGAACTCCTTGGTCTTCTCACGCCAAAGCCAACAGAGACTCTGCTGGCCTCATCTCCTCTAAACAAATCAGATGGTTACACCAAGTAAGACTCGACCACAGTACGGCCAAACTTCTGCTGGACATCCTTTGGAGTCTCAATCTGCAAACAAGTTGGCGGCAAAATTACACAATGTGTATTACTAACAAAAAGTGCCTGAGAATAAAAAGGTTGGAACGGGGTAAGTAAATTTTTTAAGAAACAAATGGCCACATACAGCATTCAAAGCTATGAAGAGAGCTTTAATCACATTAAGTGGGTTCCTTGATCCAATAATCTGTAAGTTAAAAACAATAAAAGTCAGTATTTTCCAAATGCCGAAGGATTGATATGTTTTTTTCGTTCTTTTGAAAAGGAAAAAGGACTTGATATGTGACTTTAGAAGGAGCACACCTTTGACTTGACATTGCTGAAACCAGCCAAGTACAGCACAGTTTCAACAGTCCTACCAGCAGCACACATTCCGTTTCACTCTAGCAGAGGGCAAAAGATAGTAAGCTCAAAGCAACCATAAGTGTACTCACTACCAGACAAACTGAAGATGAAACATTCAAACTAGACAGAAATAAGTGGAGTAATTTGTTTGGAAAGGTAAATCATCCATACCCTCTGTATTGCAATCGTGGCTGTTGGGCCTTTAGCTTTTGCGAAGCCTACAACACCATGGTAGTTTCCAGTGGCTAATAATGCTGTGAATTTTGCTATTTGGCCTCCCTGTGTCACAAAAATGTAAAATTAGGCAGCAGAGTTGGCGGAAAGGCTATAAGTAGCAGTTGAGATCAATGAAACATAGAAAGCATGAGAGCAGTTGGTGAACTATCAAGCATATGAGAGAAACTAACTAATCAGATCTTTACAAGACCAAGGATTCTTTATTATGATTATATTTTAGAAATGGGGAACCGAATCTGTCCTAACAGGAGCAAAATGCCGTATGCACAAAAACCTCATCACTCATCAAACAAGATACAAGAAGAAATAAAGCAGCCTACATGAGCTCAAACTGAGCATTAAAAGATCCTGAAATGAAGCATGCACATGCTTCACCATGAGTTATACAATGTGTTGTCACCACTCTATGTGTACAAACTGCACAAAATAATACTGAGGCAACACATCGATATGCCGTGCAATCAAAATGGATAAAAGATGCCAATGACTTGTAGTTTCACTCTAGCAGAGGGCAAAAGATAGTAAGCTCAAAGCAACCATAAGTGTACTCACTACCAGACAAACTGAAGATGAAACATTCAAACTAGACAGAAATAAGTGGAGTAATTTGTTTGGAAAGGTAAATCATCCATACCCTCTGTATTGCAATCGTGGCTGTTGGGCCTTTAGCTTTTGCGAAGCCTACAACACCATGGTAGTTTCCAGTGGCTAATAATGCTGTGAATTTTGCTATTTGGCCTCCCTGTGTCACAAAAATGTAAAATTAGGCAGCAGAGTTGGCGGAAAGGCTATAAGTAGCAGTTGAGATCAATGAAACATAGAAAACTGACCTTTGTGACTTTGCATGTCCTGTTAACGTCAATAACTTTGACATCAAAACCCTGTGAAGCATATCATGGCCATACCGAACTATTAGTATACACAAGTGCAACATGGAAGACTAAGGGTGGAACACACCCAGGGCAAAAGATTGCTAGGCTGATCGAATTTATGTTTTCACTTACTTTTCTGTACATAGGTCTCCTCTTTTTCTCAGACAGGGAATTGCGCTCCTCCACCAAATCCTTAATTTCCTCCTCCAAAACTCTGCCTTTCTTACCGAAGGTGTGATCCAACTCTGCCAACTTGTCCTCAATCTTCTTTTCAATAGCATTGAGTTTCTCTATGAGCAAATCATCCCTCTCCTTTGTTTCATTGAATTCCTCGTCGTCTTCCTCGATTTGTTCCCCCTGGATCATCTGCTTCTCCTGATCAAAACCCGCATTGACCACCAGATCCTCTGGAGAACCAACCTGCTGGTGCTGAATGAGCCCAAAGTTTGCAGGGTTACTGGGGTCATAGGCCTCCTTGCATTCCATGATCCGAACAGCTCGGTTGAGCTTCTGGAGGAGAATGAAGCGCTCTTTCCCCGTGGCGTCCTTTAGACGGTTCATCATGTCACCGATGACCCTGTACTCGAGTGGAAGTTTGAGATGGCGCTCCTCGAACTTGTTGATTTTGGTCATCCATTTGTGAGCCTCGTCGAGGGTCTCTGCCACATTGCATCATGATCCTAACATGAAATGTGTCTCGCAGGCAAAAGCTGGCGTGGTGGAAATGGGAGAGATAGGATGATTACCGGCCTCCGCGAAAGATTCCAGGAGTTCCCCGTGTCGCTTGCACTTGCGTTCGAACTCGTCGACGCGCCGCTTGATGGCGTCGTCCGTGTATCGCTCGTCGTCCTCGTCGCTCTCGGAGTCAGTGGGCTCCCAGAAGTCTTCATCGGCGGCAGCAGCCTCCTTGGCCTCGCGGCGCTCGAGCCTCTCGATGAGTGGCTTGACGCCCAGGTAGTCCTCCTCTTCCTCCTCTGCCTCTCCCTCCTTGTCCCCGTCCCTGGCTCGCCGATCCTGGCGCTCCCGCTGACGCTCGCGCTCGACCTCAGCGAGTAGCTCGTGCACGGCCCTCTCGCTCTGGATCACAGGATTGGCATCCCCCGCGGAGGCGGAGAAGGCCAGGTGGCGGCGCGGGGGCGTGATCCGCGAGCCTAAGTAATGGGGGCGGGGAACGGTGGTGGAGCCGGCGAGTTGGTTCGGCCGCAGGGAGAGAAGGCGGGCCCACGCCGCGGCGGCGCGGGAGCGTGCAGCGGCGGCGGCCATGGCGGCGGCGGAGAGAGGCGTCCGAGAGGAGGAGGAGGAGGAGGGTTTTGGAGGACGACGCAAACTATCCCCCTCGCCTTCAGGGCTAGCTTGGAAATTGGCCACGGGCCAAATTATCCCGCCATTTGGAAGCCCATTCTGGGGGGTTGGCCAGCCCGCGAGCGGCTCCTCCCCCAAATGGGGCCTCCTGTAGTCCTACGTGGCTTCCATGCGCTGGTTAAGCTGTCCTAAAAAAATGCGCTAGTTAAGCAACGTGGTTTAGAGGCCCAACTAGACAAAAACACAATAGTTCTGCCTACAGTCACCCCATGTGCGTATGTATTCCCACAATATTCTTTTCATTTCGTTGAAAACAGTTGCACGCGCGTAGCTGTATTCGAACTTTTTTTGGTATGAAATTTTATTAGTCTCCAACAGTTTCATATAATACTAGATCCAACATTTTTGTCAACCTAATTTAATATTTTAAAAATATTGGTTCAATATTTATAAAAAACTAATTCAACATTTTCTAAAAAATATTGGCATAGCATGTTGAATGTTGAACTAGTTTCCGACAAATGTTGATTTAAAAAAACTATCAAAAAATATGAAATATATTCAAATTAGATCTTGTTTTGTTGCATAAATTCTAACTAATATCACAGTTCAAACGGATTTAAAAAATGATTTACAGTTTAAGAGAAAAATGAATTTAAAGATGGAAACCTAAAGGAATCATGTCCGGCCAACTCATGCATGCAGCAACCGTGTAACTCCAGCTGTCCACATGCACTTTCCTTGCTGTTGCCGGCTCTTTTTTCACAGTAATCCGGTATGTTCATGTGAGGTGCACCAATCAAACAGTAGAAGCCAACTAGCTAAAAAAACTTGCGGAAGCTATATAGGATTCCCGCCCCCAAATGTCTTCATGTTGTTTCGGCCCATTATTTTTTGGGTTATTTGGATCTGTACCATTACAATTATCAGAAGTTGGAGATATAACACTACAATTCACCTATTTAGAAACATACCATTACAATTTCCTGTTTCTCACAAAAATACCATAGAATACGTATGGAGACACCTTGGGCCCAGCTGCAGTCGTATTCAAATACGTATACTTTGCTGCAGCTACTCTCCCCTATCACTGACATGTGGACCCACATGTCATCTTCTTCTTCCTCCTTTCTTCCCCAACCAGTGGCTGCTCCCATCCCCCGTCGGCCGCTCCCCCTCACTCCCTTCCTCTCCCACTCCGGGCACCGGCGGCGGCGGCGCCCGCGACCGCGCCTGCGCTGCTCTGCTTCGACGCCAAGGTCTTCCTCGCCGCGCTCACCGCGAGCTCTGCTCCTACCGCCATGGCCGCGTGTGAGCTCCGGCCGCCGGCCGCTCCCGTTGCCGGCAGCAATAGTCCACGGCTGCTCGTGCCTCGCCACCACAATGGGCCGCGGGCGGAACTCCCGGCGCTCGGGAGTCGGGGAGGCGGCGCTCCGGGCGGCGGTGGGCGGAACTCCCGGCGCTCGGGAGTCGAGGGCGACGGTGGTGGGGAAGGTTGTTGACGCCTACCGCAGCAGCAACAACAACCTCCGGACCTTGCTCCAGAACCTCGTCGACGTCGGCGTGGTGGACGTCTTCGGCGGCGCGGAGGACGACGACCTCCGGGCGCTCGTCGACGTGGACCTCCCGGGCTGGGACCCCGACCTCAGTGTGATGTGGAAGCTCCTGGCCATCGCGGCCTTCTCCTTCGCCGGCGTGCCCGTGCTGCTCGGGTGCCTCGTCGACGCCGCGAGCGCGCGCGTGCAGGCGTGGATGCCGCTCGTCTACTCACTCGCGTCGTTCGTGCTGGGGACCTGCTGGTCATGGATGCGTCGGTAGGAGCGAAGCTCGCGGTGAGTGCAGCGTGGTGCTCGGCGTGGGAGAAGGGACGGAGTGAGGGGGAGCGACCGACGGGGGATGGAGCAGCCACGGTTGGGGAAGAAAGGAGGAAGAAGAAGATGACATGTGGGTCC
>OAMR01000041.1:3147351-3181286 GCA_900205405.1 Echinochloa crus-galli
CTCAAAAAAGCCAAGCTGCAACATTCTGGTCCAACCCGGTCAGACCGGTTTGGGAAACCGGTCGGACCGGTTTCTGCAGAGAGGGTGCAGCTGAGCATTCTTGCTCTTGTTGCACCTCAGTGGTGGTCTCATGAGGTTTGGTGCTTAGATTTGCTGATGTAGAGCACTCCTCATGAGACCTAGCTCTTGTATCCACTTGCTTGCCGCTTTTGATGTTGACACATAGTTTCTCAATTCGAGTCCACACGAGATGGGCATCGAATAGAGTTGCTTGATCATCTAGGATAATTTCTTTAATTTCCTTGCTCACAACATCAAACAAGAAGTTAGTGACACGAGCATTGAGTTGAAGGCAATTCATCTCATCTTCGGTTGGATTGGATACGTTCCAATCAACACTCGGACGATCAATGCCTTCAACTACAGCACGCTCAAGAATAGGACTTAAAGCCCTAAGATTATTAAGTACATGAGCTGACCAAGTGGAATAGTTTGAGCCGTCACTAGCTAGTGGCTCAAAGGTTACCTCACACAAAGTAGACATCTTTCCTCACGGCGGTTAAGCTTGGATGTGAGGCCAAGCTCTGATACCAATTGAAAGGACCTTGATGTCACCTAGAGGGGGGGTGAATAGGTGAATCTGCAATTTACAAAACTTTTTCACACTGTCAGTACCAAAACCGGTCAGATCGGTTTCCCAAACCGGTCAGACCGGTTTGGGGTGAGGAAGTGAACACAGTACAAAAGCGGTCAGACCGGTTTACCAAACCGGTCAGACCGGTTTCCTGCAGAAACACACAAATATGTATATGACCCCCTCTACGAGTTCTAGCACAAACCAAACTTGTTTTGCAGCTCCTGTAGGTGATTTCTAGCAGGTTCACAAAGTCCCTGCACACAAGTAGAGCACAACCAAGTAGATCGAAGCGGAAGCAAATATAAATGCTAGAATTGAACTTGTGAGGCAAACCAATAGAGAGACACGATGATTTGTTTCCCGAAGTTCGGATTCACCAATGCCACAAAGGCCGTCACCAAGACAAGGTGAATCATACTCTCCGTTGAGGGCCTACGAAAGGCGGGCTTATCCACTCCAAGCCACTTTCCTCGGTTCCACTAGCTTGTGGCCCTTTTCCACGAAGGAGGCAAGGCCGGCCTATACAAACGATCCGCGGCTTACCACAAACACGGTAGCTCACCGGCGACGCCTAGCCGTCTAGGAGGCTTCACCTCCAAGAGTAACAAATGCTTCAAAGGTTGCTAGACTTCACCGCAAGTGCTCAAGCTATGGATTCACTCTTTGCTGTTGCAATTAGCTCTAGCAAGCTTTCTCTAGCTCACTCACAAGATCTCTCTCAACCCAAATCCAAAGATATTGATAGAATCAATCAACTCTCACAAAGAGAGGTTTGGGGAGAGCTTGCTGGTGCTTGGGAAGGCTCTAGGCGTGCAAGGAAGGCAAGGGAACCAGCAGCCCTCAAAGGAGAGGGCCAAGGGGTATAAATACCCCAAACTCCCAAACTAGCCGTTATAGCCGTTGGAAACCGGTCAGACCGGTTTCCCAAACCGGTCAGACCGGTTTTCAAAGGAAACTAGCCGTTAGGGCTGTCAGAGGCCAAACCGGTCAGACCGGTTTCCCAAACCGGTCAGACCGGTTTTCAAAGGAAACTAGCCGTTAGGGCTGTCAGAGGCCAAACCGGTCAGACCGGTTTCCCAAACCGGTCAGACCGGTTTTCAAAGGAAACTAGCCGTTAGGGCTGTCAGAGGCCAAACCGGTCAGACCGGTTTCCCAAACCGGTCAGACCGGTTTTCAAAGGAAACTAGCCGTTAGGGCTGTCAGAGGCCAAACCGGTCAGACCGGTTTCCCAAACCGGTCAGACCGGTTTTCAAAGGAAACTAGCCGTTAGGGCTGTCAGAGGCCAAACCGGTCAGACCGGTTTGGGTCCTGACAGCACACTAACCCCAAACACTACACTCTCAAGGCTATCTCACAAGGGTTGATCTATTGAGCACTTTGGTGTTATCCCACAACTAAATGTTGCATCCAAACAAGTTAAATTACAAATCATGTTGTCATCCAAAATCACCAAAACAATTAAGTGCCTAGATGCACTTTCACCTTCTCCTTCGCCGGCGTGCGCGTGCTGCTCGGGTGCCTCGTCGACGCCGCGAGCGCGCGCGTGCAGGCGTGGATGCCGCTCGTCTACTCACTCGCGTCGTTCGTGCTGGGGACCTGCTGGTCATGGATGCGTCGGTAGGAGCGAAGCTCGCGGTGAGTGCATCGTGGTGCTCGGCGTGGGAGAAGGGACGGAGTGAGTGGGAGCGACCGACGGGGGATGGAGCAGCCACGGTTGGGGAAGAAAGGAGGAAGAAGAAGATGACATGTGGGTCCCGTGTGTCAGTGACAGAGAGTAGCTGCAACAAAGTATACGTATTTGGATACGACTGCAGCTGGGCCCAAGGTGTCTCCATACGTATTCTATGGTATTTTTGTGAGAAAAAAATTGTAATGGTATATTTTCAAATAGGTGAATTGTAGTGTTATATCTCCAACTTCTGAGAATTGTAACGGTACAGATCCAAATAACCCTTATTTTTTTGACATGGCCCATTATTTTTGACGCCACGGAGAGAGTCCAACCCATACAGATCGCAGCCATCGCGTGAGCCCAAACATATTGCCACGGTGGACGGCACATTTATTCGCTGCGTTAACCGACTTTTGGTGCCGGGCCCGGGCGCGGCTGGCCATCACGCTGGCGATACGCAGATATATATCGCCCGAAGAAGCGGACACCGGTTATTATTTTATTGGACTGATGTTGAGCCTATTGCTTGGACTGATTCTTTAGGATATGGAGCTGTTTTATTATTTTATTAATTTCAGACTCACCTGTCGAAGGATGCACAGCGAGAAAACAGTGGTGTGCAAAGAAAAGGACAAACCGCTGACATCATCATACATGCAAGAGCGTTCTAAACTAAAAAATTCTATATATCTTAAACCGGATATCCAAATTAAGTTTTGATTGCACCATTGTATTTTTTACGATAAAATCTTTAAAACAAGACCACACTTGACTATATTTAGAAGAAATTTACGTTACGAACATTTTTGTATGAAGTTAGAACATTCTATAGTAGTACGAACATACCTGAACAACAACGAAAATCCGCGTTGCGAACAAATTGCTACACGTGTAGAACAATCAGTCTACATTGCGAACAAATTACTGCACATGGAGAACATGTAAGTCCACATTACGAACAAATTATTGCTCATAGAGAACAAATGTGTCGGTGCCGAGATTGGCCGACCAACCTCAGCGCCTAACAGAATGCGCTTTGTCCCGTCCCTCACCAGTTGATGCAAGAGCTAGCACAATGACACAAGGGATTTATCCTGGTTCCGGCCTCGAGGCCATACGTCCAGCAAGGTGTGCTCTTGGCACTATACTATCTTGCACCGGGTGCTCGTAGTGGGGGGCTACAAGCTTAGCGGGAGAGGAGGAGAAGCCTCCAAGTCCCTGAGCGATTGGATGATTGAGGCGTGGTGCCAATATCGTGGCGAGTGTGTGTTCTGTCTGTCGCCCTCCTCCCCCCGGCCAGCGCTTTCTTCCCCCTTTTATAGCCCAAGGGGGAAGGAAGCGGCCCTGAGGAGGTATAGGTACGTGCACTGTATGTGCTACAGGGGGAGTGTACTAGAAGAGCGCAGCGCCGGGCGTGCCGTCGTCCTTGGTCTTGTCCTGGAGCGGCTTCGAGGGGTAGCAGGACCTCCAGCGGAGCCCCAGTCGTCATCCGTATACTTGATCAAGGGCCTCCCATGGTCACTCAGTCATGGGAGGACGGGGGTTGGCAGCACAGTGGCGGAATGATGGCCCCTACTAGCCATAGTGCACGGCGTGCTCGCCCCGCCGGGGGAACGACAGAGAGTTGGTGGACATGACTCGGCGTACGTCGTCGCAGGGCCGCGCGGAGCTGGGGTCAGCGCTTTCTTATTGGCCCGCACTCCCGCTCGAGGGTCTCCCCCGCTCGTTCGAGGGCTGCGCCATACGGGGGGAGGACGGGAGTAGGCAGAATAGTGGTGGTGAATGACAGCCGTACGTCCGTACGGGACTCGCGGCGCCCGCTTACTCGTTAGAATGGGCGGTCCTGTGGCCGGAGTCAGCGGGAGTGACGGGGCGTTGCGGATCTGACCGGGGTCCGCCCCTGGTCGTCGCCCGTACGCCATTCGAGGGTGTCCACCTACCCACTTGAGGGCTTCTCAGTGGGGGAAGGACGGGAGTAGGCAGCACAGTGCAACGGAGTGACCCGTGCCTGCTCGCATAGTGGTGAAGCGTCAGCACAGCGCGGGGGCAGGTGGTACAGTGGACCTTACCGCGTTAGCGACGTGGAGCAGGGCGGAGTCCCGTCCCCATCCTTTGACTTGGGCGTTCGGTAGGTCGTGGCATTAAATGCGTTTGCCAGGCGGAGCGGCGGGGTGCTGCTACAGCGAATAGAAGAGTTCCCTCGAGCGGGACGGAGCGAGCCACCAGCTCGAGGAGGCGTGGGACCTCGAGCGAGGCGAACGCGAGGTCTCGCCCGCTCGAAGGGGTCGAAGACCCTCGAGCGAGGCGGAGATGCGGCCATGCCTACCCGAGGGGGTCGAAGACCCTCGAGCGAGGCGGTCATGGCGTTCGCTCTTTGATCCAAAAGAAAATTAGAAGGAAAAAAGAACAAAGAGAATAAATAAATAAATATACAAGTAGAATCAAAAGAAAAAATAAATATGAAAATAAAAAACTGAAGGAAAAAATAGAAAAGAATAAAAGCATAGAAAATCAGGAATAGGGTTAGAAATAGAAAGCATAAAAATATAAAAAGAAAATAAAAAAATGAGATGAAAAAAGGAAAAGAAACGAGGATACATGCAAATGGACCATGAACCATAAACGATGGGCTTACCTAGGATGCATGATGCATGTAAGTGGACCATGAACCATAAATCGTGGGCTTTCCTGAGACGTGCTCAGTTGTTGGGCCTAATTGTTTTTGGGCCGCGGGAGAGAAAGCAGGGCGTCCGTATGTGGGCGACAAACGCGCCAGCATCACGCGCGCGATAGCTAGTCGAGTCGGCCGGGCCCGGGAGCGAGGAACATACCAACACGCCGCTCTCGCCGAAACCACCCGCGCTCGTCTCTGCCCTCCTCGTCTTCGTCTTCGGCGGCGCGGCGGCGGCAGGAGCGGAGGACGAGGAGATGTTGTCCGGCGACATCCCCCCGAACCAGACCATCTACCTCAACAACCTCAACGAGAAGGTCAAGAAAGAAGGTACCGCTCTCCACCTCAACGCGCCGAACTCCTCCTAAAACCCTAGGTCCCCGATCTGGGTATTTGCTCGTCGTCGCGTCGCTGTAGGTTCGATTGCCGCCCTTGTGTGTCCTCTGGATAGACGAGAGTGAGAATGCCTTTGGAATTTTGGCTGTAGCAGAGAATGAAATTTGCTAGGTTTTGAGCTCATTTCATGCTTTAACCAGTGCTCACTGGGTTCTGTCCCTTTTAAACATTATAGGGAAAAGTACTTCCCTGCTCTTTGTCACAGAAATTTTTGGTGGCGTTTTCTAGTGTGGTTTGCAGGCTTCTGCTCAGAGGTCGAGGTATAGACGAGAGTGAGAATGCCTTTGGAATTTTGGCTGTAGCAGAGAATGAATTTTGCTAGGTTTGGAGCTCATTTCATGCTTTAACCAAGAGCTCACTGGGCTTTGTCCCTTTAAACATTAGGGAAAAGTACTCCCCTGCTCCGTGCCACGGAAATTTTGGTGGCATATTCTAGTGCGGTTTGATTCACAGGCTCCCGAGAAATTGGGTAAAGTATCTGCCTCCTTTGGCAGCACATCATCGTTATAGCACAGTAACCCTGCTCAAAGGTCGAGTTCTACTAGGAGTTGTCCCGAGAAATAAAAATCAGGTGGAGAATTCTCTTCCCTCCCGTTGATTATACTAGGAGTTGTATGTGCCGCTGAGTAATATCATTGCAAAGAGTCGAAGACCTCCTAAATGTGTTGAGAAATACCATTTCCTGTTAAAGGCTGATCCTACGAAGCTATAGTTTTCTTTTGTTAAGTTTATGTATCTTAGTGCATATTTTTCACTTCGCCCATCTGGGCTCTTCTTTTTATTTAATATAATAATCAGATCTCCTGCCTGTTTGTTTAAAAAATGTATGTTTTGGTTATTTAATACTGCAATGTGTGATTATTTTCTCTGCAGAGTTGAAGAGGTCGATTTATGCCCTGTGCTCACAGTATGGAAGGATACTGGATGTGGTGGCCTTGAAAACTCAAAAACTGAGGGGGCAAGCATGGGTGGTGTTTAGCGAAATTACAGCTGCTACCAATGCTTTCCGGGGATTGCAAGACTTTGATTTCTATGGGAAAAAAATGGTATTGCTTCTTCGACAATATTTTCTCCACGCCTTTTATTTTGTACCTTTTTCATGTCATGAGGTGCATAATAGATATGTTGTTTATGGTAATTTTAAGTTTTGCGATTTGACGATGGATTTATGCACAGTCATTCTTTTGTGTGATCGACGTGCGGTCCTAGCACCCATATATCGTCGAGACATGTGGCACAACATAAATGCCCGCTGTTGAAGCAGAAAAGGCTTACCTATCTCTATCTCATCAGTGAATGTTGAGTTTCATGAAGTGATTATAGGCATGCATTTTTCATATTATTGAACCAGGACACATCTTTGTTCTGATTCTATTGGAAATGCTCATACATTCTCTTATCTGAATGCACAAATCCTTGTCTATTACTCCTGGTGCAGTATCTTGCTTGTTTATTTTTTTAGGTGAAATGAATCTCTCTCTTATCTGGTAGTTACATCATTTTAAGAATAAAATCAGGCATGGATGCCTAATAGTGGTTTGCTGTGATGCATGTTGGTTCAGAACTAACTTTTAATTTTTTCTTCCCTTCTGCAGCGAGTCCAATACGCAAAGACAAAATCTGACTGTATTGCAAAAGAAGATGGTACATATGCTCCTAAGGAGAAAAGGAAGAAGCAGGAGGAGAAAGGTAATTCCAATTGCATGGTTCAGGTTTATGTGACAAGCCCTGTTTTTTTCAGAATTCAGATGTTAACTGATCAACAATCCTAGTGTATATATTAGCTTAGCACATGAATGAATTCTATACTAGTTCAATCTGGCACTATGTTTATCTTCAACGTTAGAGCACGTACGTTTTAAACATATAGTGACCGCTGGGGTTTAAGGTTTCTACATTTCTTGTGGATATCCTTGCCTTGCGTGAGAGTGCTAGCTTCTAATATGATATGTATTGTTTTGAGGAGTCAGGAGAGTATGCAATGTTATTTAATGCGTCAATTTTATATGGGCAACATAAACATAAATTTGACCTTTTTTCGTTGTTTGTGAGAGTATGCAATGTTCTTGAATTTACATGTTTATCCGTCTCACTTTCTAAATTCGAGAGCACTCATTTCAGTTGCTAACTTGCAAAGCAATTGACTTAGGTCCCATCCCATCAGTTCAACTGTGTAAGTAAACGGAGTTTATGCCAAATAGCCTTTAATACCATATGCAATCTTAGGGGCCTTAGTACTCAAGGATGACCTTTGTTGTTTCGTACATGGGAGTCGATGGAGAACTAGCAACTTGTCCTGTTGCATCTTATTCCTGCTTTTCATAATTGAACTTGTCTTATCTGTTTGGCATGGCTCTATTTTTGAGTTTGGGGTCCAAGACTAAGTTCTGCTGTCTTCTATATTTGCATTTTGGAGTTTGAAAAAAAATGTGCACTCACCATTTTTTCAACTTGCCTCTTGTTTCCCTATTAGCTGCTGAGAAGAAACGACGAGCGGAAGAGGCACAACAGTCCGGTCCCAATGCTTCTGCTGCCCAAAGCAATGGAACTGTAAGTTCGCTCCTGCTTTACAACCCTATTTCCTTTTATCCGTTACTATGTTTTTTAATCAGGCTGTCTCAGCGCTTGTACAACAGTTGTGTCTACACTACCGAATTTTGTCTGTCCTACTAGGCTACCAGCCTATCCTTTGTTAAGCCTCATGTTTCGCTTGTACAACAGTTGTGTAGATTTTTTTTTGTGTGTGTTAATCTATTTTGTGGCATTTACACACGAAGGTCAATATGGCTTCTAGTTATGCTTATTGTTACTGTTATGTTCATAATATAAATTGCTGCATAGAAGTTTGTCATAACTCATAAGTCTTCTGTTTTTCATTAGTTTTCTTATAAATGCCTTGGGCTAGGGCTACCATGATTCTTGCAGTGATAAAATATGGCTTCCAACATGACTGAATGGCTTAACTAGCTTTGTTATGGTTTGCTTTTAGTGACTAGGCGTAACTATAAATTTTAAAGGCATCTGACTATGTCCAGACATTTCTTCGTCATGGAACTAGTCATTGCAATGGTCATGTGCCAACTATCTTTGAATTTGACTTTGGTGGTTGTTTGCTGTTGCTTTCTTGTCTGAAATTCTTGACATATGGAATCCAGGAAGGTTCTTTGACAATATATAGCGCAGGCATTCTGTAGTCTTTGAACTGCAAGTTCTACTCACTCTCTCAGTCTCACTTGGGACTGCTCTAAATGAGCAATTTACCTGCGCTTTACACTAGATTGTACTTGACAGCTAAGATTATGCTTATTACTGCTGTTGGTTGCCATTTTGTTCGCGGTAGATTTTTTTTGTCCCCCTTTGAGTTTGCTATATGTTTTTTAATAAGAAAAATAAAATCAAAGTGGAACGATATCCTTTTTAAATAGTCTGGCAGATAGTACTTTTGTTTTTAAAGAAATTTTGTTAGTATACTAACTCCTGCCACCTGGGAGCTCTCATGAGGACAGGCCTGCTATTGATTTGTTACTGTTAGGTTTTAGTTTAAATATGTAGATTACCTGTTTGGATCAGAACTGTACATAAGATTATCATAAATCCGCATAGAGAGATGTTATAACAACCAATTGAGCATATATCTGTAGTTCTGTACATGCTGGTACGCGTGATAACTAGAGACACATTATTACCTAATGCTGCTGATAAGGTACTGTCTTTTTATAGTTGCAACAACCTATGTCTCCTTTTTGAAGCTGTTTACTAGTTATCTGTACGAGAAACAAACTATCACACAATTAAAGCCCGCAATGCACAGAACATAAGGCACATACATACCACTTTAACACACTTTACAGAACACGAGTGCAACATACCAATTCTAGAAAAACACATAAACCGAATCCAAACAAAGTCACTTAAGAATAGGCAAGGGACACACTGTCCACGCCACCTACTTGAAGAGCAGAAAAGAGTAAAGTTAGTGTAAGGAAAGTATTATAGGAATTAGGAAAGACCCTATAAGATCAGGGATTCTAGGGTTTAATTGGAGTAAAGAGGAGCAGATGCATCCATAGATTCCTCAGTTCGACCATCAACATATAGTTTAAGCAGTGATAATGTGAATATAAATACCTTTGAAACTCAAAAGATTCAAAGGCATCATTGGAAGTTTATGAATTATATGTCTATATTCCAAAATTTTATGAGTGGGACTGGTCTATGTGGTTGATTTGAGCAACAGACGGTGTGAAAAAACTATTTTCTGCTCTTAAAACAAAAATATTCATTATGTATTCTGAGAGTGCCACTGTAGTCTAAGAAGACTTCTTATGTTCCCATATTTAGTTCTGTTTAGGTATATTAGCTCACCAGTGTCCTGATTCAATGATTTTGCCCATCTAGTCCACAAGAATGAACTATCAAGCCCACGGTAATGACCCTTCATCTAACATGATGTGGATTTGATGGGAGAGTAGTTAGTGAGATGTCATATACTTCTATTGGTCCAATAATCTTCCTGGATGAATCATCATCCTTATGTGCAACATGTCCATTTTTATGTCGATTGAAGCAGGCACTAGTCTACTACTAGCTTTAGATTATCATCTTGCCTGCATGAAATTTTTATCTCCAGGGCTTCAACTAATGAAATCCGAGTTCATACACATAGACAGAATCCAAACATCCATATGCTTATTGTAGGATTTATAATCTGTATGAGTTTAATGTGCCTATTGATGGTTTGATTGAACTTTTTTGACAACCTGTGTGCAGGGCTACCAAGCTTCTCGCCTGGGCAAGGTTTCACAGGAGTCAGTACCTCCTAACAACATCCTCTTCATCCAGAACTTGCCGGACCAGACCACGAGCATGATGCTCCAGATCCTGTTCCAGCAGTACCCTGGTTTCCGGGAAGTTCGTATGATCGAAGCCAAGCCAGGCATTGCTTTCGTGGAGTTCGAGGACGAGAACCAGTCCATGGTCGCAATGCATGCCCTCCAGGGCTTCAAGATCACTCCAGAGAACCCCATGGCCATATCCTACGCCAAAAAATGAGAACCGCTTGGAACCCCCTGTACTCGTAAGATTTTTCGGCTCTGCCTTTCGAAATCAAGCCACAGTTCCAGCTTTCTGACCGTGTATTTTTGGAAAGAACTTGCTTATTTTAGAAGTTTAACTCTTGCCGCTTTCAAAAAATCAGGCTGGCCCTCCGACTTTATGCTCACCCTGCCTTTTGCTCTTGTCAAGTCTGGTATTGTGCCTATATAGGCGGCGGATGCATCATCTGCTGCCTACAACTACAATGGTTGTAGAAGTTGGACTAGTCTTGGGCGTATCCCTCGCTTAACGGCGAAGAGAAAATGATGCCCCTATATTCCCCTGGTCAAGATGAATGAGGTGTATATGTGCCATTGTATATTTGCCAGAATCAGAGGTGTCGTCGCCCCAAGTAGTTGCAGGCATGATTGTTGAACAAGTATTTCAGTAGTGGGATGGTAGGTTTCGTGGCGCCTTTTTTCTAATGGGAGGCGTGCAGCCTTCTACTCTACTATTTGGCCATCATGGGATTGCTGTTGCCTTCGTGGCCCTCAATTAGACCGTTAGGTGCGTGTGTATGAGTAGCTTTGAAGTCCATGTACGTGCGTGCGTGCGTGTCCTCGCGAAGCCATGCATCGCCGGCATCTTCGCGCGGGTGGTCGGCAAATGGCACTAGGCTGAGGCGGCCTCGTGTGGCTAGCTGCGTGCTCGTGGCCGTAGCCCTTGGTCCGTTCCTTTCTCTGTGGGTGTGCGCCTCTGTTCTGTTGGTGCTCGCCCGTGTGGGCTATGCTACTGTGCTAGTCTCCTCTGGTCGGAATAGGTGGCCGGTGGGGTTGGGTTGAGCTTTCGTAGGGGGCCTTGTTGCTGTCCTGGCGCCCGTGTCGTTGTGGCACATCAAGCGCGAAATCTTGTAACCTTGTGAATAGTGATCTTGTCGTGTAATGGACGGGTGAGATCATGTGACTGGAGAGAGGGCGTCTGCTGCCGTAGAGTATACCTATTTACTTCTTGACCGGAGGAGACGGGCTGGGTAATTTGGAGTCACACATCGATCCTCTCTTCATGTCAAGTAAATGCCGCGCAGTACCATATGTCATGGCGGAGATGTGCATGGAAAGATCGGGATCGGTAGTTATAACTGCTCGCTGGTTAGACCCCCTCTGGGGGATGGGGATGGATGTTCCTTCATAAAATACTGAGGGTGTCTACTAGCAGACGAGCAAAACGTAAGCCCATTTGTATCGGGCAAAAAAAGAAGAGGGAATAAACGTAAGCAGCTTCTTGGCCGTATCCTCGTCCGTGACATTGGAAAGGCGTATGGAAGAAGGTGAGAAAACTATAAAAAAGAACAGGATGATGTTGGAGCTGCAAGTATGATGAAGCGATGACGGAACCTGCCATGGCTACGGCACACTCGATCCTGATGCATTTCACTTGAATCGTTCGATCATGATACAGTACTAGTTGACAGAAAAAAAAACAATTCACTTTGCATATATGCAGCGGCTCGTCGTATCATTCATGAGAGAATTCACCTTGCCATTCGAATCGAGTTCATTAACCGACGCATGTACGCACGGGCACGGCGGCAGTAAATGGGCGCGCGCGATCACAGGCTTCGTTAACGAGTTCACATGCACTCCGCCGGAGGAATGGGCCCTGTCATCTGGTGGGTCCCACCCAGCGGGCGCAAACAAATTCGTGAGACAAAACTAACCTCCACAACTATTGCTAACCTCTTCCCCTTCCCCCCTCCATCTCTGCCCGCCCTGCTCTCGTGTGTTGACGCCCCAGCAAGTACTACGAGACAGCGAGCGGGAGGTGGAAGAAACAAAAGCCCCGTCCTGCCGCCCGCGAGCTGAGCTAGCTCGCGGCAAGACCATCAGTCCATCACCAAGGCGCCAACCACCACGCCAATCTGTCGAGTAGGCTTCACTTGGCGAGGACAAAAGGGTGTGAAGGCAGCAGGATCTTTGCAGGGCCGTGCTGCGTGCGCTCCTGCCCGCGCGCGCCGCTGGAACCGGTGGCCGGAGGAAAAGCTGCGGCGGCGGCAGTGGCGGCGGCGGCGGCGAGGAGGAGGAGGAGAGGCGTCTCAAGGAGTGCCGGCAATGCCCCTGTCGCGGCACGCGGTCGGGAACGAGTACGCGCTCGGCGGCCGCGACCTCTACCGCACGGCCGACCAGCACGACCCGGAGGCCGTCCTCGATGGCGTCGCCATGGCCGGCCTCGTCGGCGTCCTCCGCCAGCTCGGCGACCTCGCGGAGTACGTGCGCGCGCCCACACTTCCTCGATCTCCGCTCTCCTTGTCTGCAACCATGGTTGTCTTGTCTTAATTCTTGGTCTGGCTCCGTTGCATTCGAGCATCTTCCTCTTTCGTCGTCGTCTTCTTCTTTCCCCGAACGAGTTCTTGGTGGCATGCATGCATCAGGATTGGGAATTGTTGCGTCATGATTCCCGGGTCAATCGCATTTGTTTGGTTTCTGTTCGTAGTAGATCACCTAATGCGCACTTTTGTTTTGAGCAAAATGGTAGGTTTTCGGATCCTTTCTCTTTTTGAAAAACGGTAGGTGATTATTGATGTATTAGGCGTTTGACTTTTCAGATAATTAAGCCTGCTGATGACCTTGTCCTAGCTCAGCAACACGGACCATTGTTCTGTTAATCGCTTTGTTTCATAATTGTGATGAAGCACGTCCTTGCCATTATAGATGTCCTTTTTTAATAAATTAGAAAGGAAACAGAATTTTTGTTCATCTACGGGAGAAAGCTCTGATGATTTCTGGCACTGAAGATTGAATCAAACAAAATACAAAATCGCACCAAAGAGACCAAAGTTTGACCACCATGAATGAACGAAGCTGCATTTGGCATTTGCTGGGACCAAAATTTCAGACAGCTATTGCACAATTCATACCGTGGCGGTGACAAATGATTCCACTAATGGGGTCCCATTGCATGCCTGCAGATTTGCTGCACAGGTGTTCCATGGTCTGTATGATGAGGTAATGAGCACGTCTGCGCGAGGGCACGGGCTCATGCTCCGAGTGCAGCAGCTGGAGGCAGAGCTGCCACTGCTAGAGAAAGAATCCTGCCAAAGAGACTACCTATACATTGCTTCAAACAGGGGTGGGTTCAGTATAGTACACGCTTCTCATCCTTCACTAGTTCTCAATTTTTCGGAAATGAGATTTTTTGTTCACTCATTTTTACAAGCCATTGTTTGGTACTTTGGTCCCCGTTTTCAGGTGTTGATTGGCATTCCAATCCGAGGGTGGACCATGGGGTTGTAACAAGAGGCGACACGCCTCGCTTCATCATGGCGTCCATCAAGCAGTGTCGAGGGCCTCCCAAACTGTTCATGCTTGACAAGTATGCGTGATGAGCTATCTCTAGTCGGTTATGACTATTGAAGACTTATGCATGATGATTGCATTATTGTTCCACTCACAGGTATGATATAGGTGGCGAGGGGGCGTGCTTGAAGAGATACACTGACCCGTCTTTCTTCAAGATAGATTCCGCGTGTTCTACCGTGCTGCAGGAAGGGATTCAGAATGAAAGAAGACCTCTGAAAGCCATGGTAATAAACACTTCAAAACTGCTGTCATCACAAGTTCATATGTAGTCTAGGAGAAGTGTGCACTATCACTTTAGGAATTTTGATAGGTCCAATGTAAGATGTGAACCAACGGACCGAATATTTCTTCTGGTAGTTCTTAGACATTTTTCTACTGTAAACTTCAATACAATTAGCTCCCCCGAATTTGAGGACTACTCTGTTCGGCTGAACTTCAGTGATGGGAACATTTAAATTATTTTTTCCACTCTTGCAGGAGATCAGGCCTAACCTTCAGAATGGTGAGATTTTCCGACCCCCAAATGCAGTCGACACTGACTCCAAGTACCGTTCTTCTTAAACTCTTGAAATATCGGTAGTATATTCTTGTTCTCCTAAGTTTTTTTATTCTAAAAAGCTACTCTGTAATCTCTGCAGACTTGAGGCTGATTTGTCTGGTGAAGCTATGGATGATGTTCCCACAAACCGCAGACGACTGAAGTACCGCCAACTAAATGGATCTGTATTTCAAAGCTTCAGACCACATATGCAGAATATGTATGGAAAGGCTTCATCAGAGGAGAAACCCCCCACATTTGACCAATCAGAAATGCGTATCTCTATGATTGATTCACCTGACTCAAACACTGAAGAGAGAGACATTATGGTGGACACGTCTACCAACATGGACAGAGTCAAGGTCACTGTTCGCAAGAACAGATCGATTTCTGAAGAAGCCCTATCACGTTCTTCAGATGTTCGGTCAGCAGGAAGCAGCAAAGGATACAACTCTGAAGTTGATATCTACGTGGACGCACTGACGACGATGGATTCTGAAGCAGAGACAGACTCAGAGAACAAAGACCATGGGCACCATGCCTTTACTCGAATGGATTCAGACAGTACATGCTTCGATGCTCAAAATGCTACAGCATCGAGGTCTAGCAGCTTCGAGAAGAAAGACTTTTCAGATGTTGCCTCAGCAAACAGAGATATGAGTTACCAGAATGAAGAAGAAGCTATTGTCTCCACAACACAGATCAAACCAGTTGGTGAACATGAGAGGACTAGCTCGCTGGAGGAACTGTTTGAGCAAGAAAAGCCGGCTTCTTGGGATCATGAGAGGAGTAGTTCCTTGGAGGAATTGCTCACTGAAGATTTACATGCTTCAGAATCTGGCGTAAGAGAGCAAGCTACTGAAGAAACTGGCTGCAATGGCAGTGTCACCAACATCGCATCAAATGGCACACAAGATATCACTAAAAAGAGCAAGGAAGCCAAGGAGAACTCCAGCATCGCCACCATTTCGTTCAAGAAAATAGCAAGCAAGAGGTCCAAGTATGTCGGCGGCATGGAGCTTATTGCTTCAAAAGTTGGCATTCTGCCAAGGAAACTCTCCAAGAAGCATGACCCCTTCTCTGATTCCCTACGGAGCATGGCGAAGCAGCTGCTTGAGCTGAAGTATGATGGCACTCAAGATAGTGACTTGTATGACTTTGAAAATGGCGAGGATGTCAAATACCTGGAAATGTATGATCCTCCTGTTGAAATTAAGGAGAGCGCTGTGCACAAAATTCCTTCAGATTCACCTCATGATGATGTGGGCTCAAGAAAATGCCAGCAGGAAGAATTGGACCATGAATCAGAGAATGATGTTCCACCTACTGACAGTCCACATGATTCAGTACCTGAGGATAGAAATGTGTTCGAGGACTCCAACATTGCCTACTTGACAGGCATCATCACATCACGTAATTCCCAAGAGGATGAAGGACGTGCAAGTATTGCACCTGATGAACATTCATCTACCGGAGTGGTCAACCATATTTTGGAGCATGTTCAAGAGAAGTTTGAGGAATATCCTGACAGGGAAGTGACTGTGAACACTCATACTCAAGTCATTTCTGAAAATGCATCTGATAAGGGTGAAGACTTGAAAGAACTCAGCATTTACACGGAGCACGTGTCATCTGATGCAGAAGATAATGAAGAAAGCAATAAATCTGATGCATATGAAGAAAGCAATAAATCTGATGCATATGCATTGGATGATGAAACAGCTGAGTACATAGAAGAGCAAGCAGTTTCAGATGATATGAACTCCTCACCGGTTTCATCCAATCAATCTGATGATCCTTGCCGGATAACTCCCCTCACTCTTGCAGATGAAGATGACACAGTGGCATGTAAGGTCACCGATAGCTACACCCTTGAAGCGGAGCATATTACGCTGTCAGAAACAAGCACGGATACTGATCTAACTAAGGTAGTAACTGAGACAGTAATCAACAGAGAAGATGCCATGCCAGAAGATGAACAGAACTATTTACATCCAGAAACTACTTTTGGACAAGATACAGCTCTCAGCAACTCTGAAATTGTTGTCCAAAACAGGCAAGGGCCGCTGTGCAGCTCATCCTCGGTGGCTGAAATTCCAGAAGTAACTGTAAACACTGAGGAAAAACTTGAATTGCATCCAGTTGTGCATCAGGAACCACCTAATTCGTGCTACAGCAACACTGAAGTTTTTGGAGATCCACCAGCTCCTGACTCCAGAGATGTTATACCACCGATTATTTCAAGCTTTGATTGGATGCTCAATGATGCGATGCAGCAGTCATTGAATGTCCTTCCTGCTCAACCAATTTATGGAAATGCACAAGAAAATGGTTCTTCTGAAGATGCACCTCCCCTTCCACCTCTTCCACCAATGCAGTGGCGAACAAACAAGGTTCAGATAGGATCATCACCTTTATCTGCAAAGATTGGGCGACCACCAAGGCCAAAACCTCCAGTGAAACACCAAGAACGTGACGGCGACTCTTCTCTGTATAAAAGAAATGAAAATACTGAAATTCTTCAGGAAAATAGTCTGCATATAGGCTCCAGTTTGCAGAATGAAATGGTGCAGATAACGGTTCCTGATGATCAAGAGACAAATCAATTCCTTAATAGGGATTCTGAAGATATTCTCTGCCAAGGAGATAAAGAGTATGATCTTGAGGTTTCTAATCCACTTTCCTCGTCAGAAGTTGAATATGAGGCAGAAGTTGCTTCAGTAAAAAGTGAAAATCTGCACACTTCGCAGTTACATGAGCTTATAGTCATTCCAGAAGAGGCATGGTCAGATTTTGGTAATATAAAATTTATACCAGAACAAGAAGGAAAACACCAACTAAGCAATGGAGTTTATGATTGCAGTAGTTTGTACACTGCTGGTTTGTCAGCACAAAAGACAAATGGAAAGCATGGAATATTTGTTGATTATGATGATAAGAAATTCTCAGCTGTAGGTAGCCAAAAAGTTGCAGATTCAGAAGAAAACAAATCAAATGGTGCTCCTATACAGGATGATATGCTGAATCCTGACTTAACGGCACAACAGGGAAATGGTGAACATGGCCATTCTGATAGCAAAGTGGAGTTCTCTTCTGCATTAGAAGAGGAGGAACCGGCACAATCACCAACTCGTCCAGTACCAAAGCCACCTAGATATCCTCTACTTCCGGTTACTTCTCATGACAGAAGCATGGTAAGTCTACTCATAATTTGCTTTAAATCATTTTAAGATATTCACCTGATGTTTTCCTTTTATTTTTTCAGCTAAGAAAGGCTCCGACTTTGGTTCAGCCTTCAAGTAAGCTTTCAGATGAGAACACAATACTGGAGGAGATAAAGAACAAGGTAAGAGTTCAAGGCTGCATCTAAGTCAAATGATAACCATTGTCGTGTTTTTTTTGTAAAGGGAGTACAATCAGATTATGCTTAATGTGCCTCAAACCGTTGTTACTTGTTTCAGTCTTTCAGCTTGAAGCCCGTTCTTGCAAAGAGACCAAGTGTGATGGGTGGTCCGAGAACGAACTTACAAGTGGTGGCCATCATAGAGAGAGCCCACGCGATTCGCCAGGTTATAAGAAGATCCGCATCTTTCTAGAATTTCAATCGGTGGTAGCTGCATCACCTATGACTAAATGGCGATTTCCTTCTTGTTAAAAAAAACAGGCTGTTGCTGATGACGATGACGAGGACAGCTGGAGTGAGTAGCTGGTTCCTCTGAGCAATTTGGCTCCTGAATATGTTTCACAAGTACTGTGCCGATCCAAGCATTTCTACTCTTGTTCTTTCATGGAGCAAATGATGGAATGGAGTCAAAGGTTTCATGCCAAAACATTTGGTATGGACCAAACAAACTCATGGCAAGGATGCCAGGAAATGAAGCAATCAACGCTGCGAACAGTATGCCAATCTACTAGTATGACTGTTACGTTTTGAAGCGCATCATATGTTTATTATCTTGTGGTGAGCTTCATGAAAGCTTGATGCTCTGTGAGGATTGTATAGTAGGTCTAGTGTGATTTTTTGTATCTCGACGAGTGTACAGAAAGAAGCACGAGTGATGAGTTGTCATATACAAATGTGAAGCAGCCAGAGCAAGCAACTTTCAGTGTACTGTGTAGCGTGTACATATGGGTGTTTAGTTCCCAAATTCACACCCCAAAATTTACTATGCAAAAAAAAATTCCCATCACATTAAAATGTCATAGCATGCATGGAGTACTAAATATAGATGAAATTAAAAACTAATTGCACAGTTTTGTTGTACTCTGCGAGACGAACATTTTGAGTCTAATTAATTAATTTTTGGACAATTTTTCGCACAAACAAACGAAACGCTACAGTGCGCATTTATTGTGCACTGTAGCGCCGCAGACCCAAATCGGCAGTGCCGATTCGGCAACTAAACGCGGCCATCATCTGAATCACAGAATTGCTAGCCCTGTTTAGTTCCCGGTCATATCATCAAACTTCTAAAAATTCTCTCTCTAAACTTCACTATTCACCTATCATATCAAATCTCTCTCCTCATACATGGAGTAGTAAACGTGGGTAAATAAAAAAAACTAGTTACATGGTTTTGATGTACACGACGAGACAAATCTTTTAAACCTAGTTAGGTCATGGTAGGACAATGTTTACCACAAACAAACGAAAAGTGCTACAGTGTCCGACGTGACTTTTTTACTCCACTTTTTACCTTTTCCCAGGAACTAAACAAGCTTAGCCGTGCAGGTCTGCAGGGATGTGGATTGTGCATGATGTTGCAATCCTCAAGCACTGTTTCCAAAGCAATCTTTTGATTATATGTGGAGAAATCACAATCACCGGGTAAAAAATAGCACAAAGCTATAATCACTTTGCACAATCCATTTAGAAATTATTTTACTCTTTTGCTGTTTTTTTAATTCCACGTGTCATGATCAGGCCGATTACTTCACTCGGCCGACATTCCCGTCTTAAAAATCCAAAAGGCCGCCCTAAAAAAGAGAAATTCAAAAGGTCAAGAAAGAAAACTAATAAAAGAAAGTTAAAAATTATAAAATACTCTATATTCTAGCTCTTCCCTTCCACGCCACCAACTTTTCCACGTTTGGCAACGGAGGACACCTCGCTTTCGCACAAAAGCCCTTCGCATTCCTCCCAAATCCGCCTCCGCTCCTTGCCCAAACCCGTCCCCTTTGCATGGGCAAGCGCCTCCCGGCCGCCGCTGCCGTCGCCGCCGCCGCGGTCCGCTCCTACGCCCGAAGCCTCCGGCCCCCCTCTTCCGCACCCGCCGCCACCGCGACCGCCGGAAAGGCAGCGAAGACGCCGCCCGGCCCACTGGATACGCCCAGGAACTCCGCCGCCGCCGCTGCGGCGGCGGCGGCCAGCTCCGGGCGGGCCGAGGTGCGGGATTTGGCGACGGCGTGCGGGCTGGAGGAGGACGAGCGGGTACCACTCGCGGAGGTGGTGTCGGACTGCACGAGGCGGTGGTTCCAGGACACGCTCAAGGAGGCGCGCGCCGGCGACATCACCATGCAGGTGCTTGTCGGCCAGATGTACCGCAGCGGATACGGCGTCAATAAGAACGAGCACAAGGTGAGCCGTTTCCAAGGAACCCGAAGTGAATTGAGTCGCTTTCTGAAAGGTCTTTGGTTCTGGATCATTGGCCTTCGGGCATGTCAATTTGTGAACGTCAAATAGCTTCTGTTAGCTATGCTAGCTTTAGATTGCGTTATAATTTTATTGTGACCTTTCCAAGATAGTTTTGCTGTTGCAATGCTTGCCAGTGGGTACATTGGTTTAGTCGACCTTGTGTGTTCACTGGTGTACCTACTGGTAGATTTGCAAGCAATTTATGACCTTTTTATTGCATATTCCACCTGTGACACGATTATAAGCTGAAAAGGATAGAAAGGAATATCATAAGCTGTGATCTGTATATCGCTATATCTTAAAAATTTCCAGCTTAGTTTGGGGGCATGAAGAATGAAGACGACAGATTCATTTCTACATGTTTCACTGCATTTGTTGATGATAAAAGTATAAATTGCCTTCTCGGATGCGCTAATCTTGCTGTTAAGATGCTGAAATTAGTACCGGCCTGTAATTCCTTTTTTGAATAGTACCACTTTCTTGTTATCATATTTTGGTGATTGGCATTATACATTCTAGAGCTAAAGTAGTGTGAAGTAAAGGATATTATTAGAACAGAGGGAAGATGTGAAAGGGCACCTTTGATTGCCCATGTACCTCGTGATAAAAATTGACACACAAATAGGTGCTCATGTAAAGATTGAAGTTTAAATCTCACAAGACTGGATAAACTGTATGAATCCACCAAATTTATATTGTGCACTGGGATCGGAAATAGGTTTTACAACAGCACAGAATAGGTTCAGAATCCATTTGGTGGAATATATGAGCTGTTCAAAATGAAAAGTAATAAGTAAAAGGCATATCGTTGAACATCTCTTTCCGAGGTTCCTATTTCTTACATTGGATTCTGATATTGTTTCTGTTGTAGTGGTAAAAGATTTTGACTGACCGGCATCTTTATCTCATCATATAGGCAAGAGTTTGGATTGAGAAAGCATCAAGATATCGATCTACAGTCTGGAAAGTTAGCAATGAACGCCCAGGTCTGCAGCCATATCCCACTTTCATTTCAACCTTTCCTAAACTCTTTGTTGTCTTCATCTTGCCAGCAACTGTATAGATGCATGTGGTCTTCTATTATTTTGCTATACCTGACAGGTTTTGTCTTGCAGGTTACAATGCTAGTGACTCGGACTCAGATTCAGATGATGCTAAGGAAACATACAAATAAGGAAATCCTGAGAGATAATCCATTAATGGATGGGTAGGTTTCATAACCCTCCGTGTGCCCTTGTGATCCAGAGCTTCCACTTTTTCCTGGCCATTAAGCATCATAACTGAGTTACTTAATTGAAAACATATTTGTTAGTTCATTAGTATGCTACACTTCTATTCATTAGACAGTACGATCAAGTAGATAAGTTTGTTGCAAACCTTTTTCTATGTCCTATGCATTTTGTAAGTCGTGTTTTTGTCACCTTTCCAATGCTTTATCATGCCTTATAAATCAGCATTGTGTGTTGCCTGTGAATTTCTACCATTTGGTATTTGATTGAGAATATCCTCTTAGTTTGCAGTAACTCCACCTGCTCCTGCACCTGCAGTTCTGCAGTGACTACAAAACAAGCAAAGTAACACAAACTACCACCTGAAGCTTCAGATATGCAGTTATGTTGAAGAATCCGCTTGTGCCCCCTGTTACTTAGCATGCTCACTAGATATTTATATTATGTTTTGAGTTTCTTTTTCCTTTTCACTCTGTGAGTTACACTGTATTGTTGTTGTGTTTTAGGGGTCCTTTTTTTTCTGGCGGTTTCGCTTTGTGTTAAATCTCCTTGTCAACTGAAAAGTAAACCTATCAGAATGGGTTACACAACATACAGCGAATTGGCAGGGTATTCAATTGCATGTTTTGCCACTAGTACATGTGCATTTCATCATGGATATTGCTCTTGTTCTCTGAATGAGCATTCAAATATATGAGAATTTTGAATTGACTTGTGGCAAGAGATTGGCGTATGCCAGGCCTCAGTTGATACTCTGATGCCTTCTGCTCTACAATGATACTAGTGTAGATGATCTCATGGCATTGGCATGTTGTTTGTTCTTACGTCCTACTGGTAGCCTGAAGCTTATATATCAAGTGATTATGTCTTGCAAGTACTGGAAAATCATTTGAGTAAATCTTTAAAAGGTGAAAGTTGGGGCTTTTGATCTTGACCATCCACCATTCTTCATACCTAAAAAGGTTCAAGTTGTTCCAATGCCATTACTCTTCCTTCCAAACCGCCAGTCACACCACGCCACTAATTTGTAAACCAGGCTACAATCACTTCAGCGAGTAATTTGGGAGCTTCACATGAAATCGAACTAATCTTTTCCGTCCTAAAATTAAGAACTGATTTCAGTCTCTTTGCACTTCCTATCCCTCTCTAAGTCTCCATCCCATTACTGACCCTGAGCTCAATTCTGGCACGCTACAGACCCGACCCACGGCCTGTCACCCATATGCCAATATGTCATTGGCAATTTGGCATACAAGCTCTAGCATCTATCTCCTCCCGTCTGTGCTCCATGCGTCGCCTCATTTTTATAAGCTGAATATGGAGCTATAGAGGAAGAACTTTTTTATAAGCTGAATATGGAGTTATAGAGGAAGAACAAGGATGGAACGATGGATGGGCTGTTGCGCTAGATCCTCCCGAGCACAAAAAGGTGTTTAAATAACCATTGAGAGTGTCCAGAATGATAATGCTTTCGATCGATATGATTTGTTGACAAATATATTAAATAAGTAATACATTTATCACAACAGTTGAGATGGCCGAGTTGGTCTAAGGCGCCAGATTAAGGTTCTGGTCCGAAAGGGCGTGGGTTCAAATCCCACTCTCAATAGCATTTTTATTTATTTTATATGCGTATGGTTGCAGAATTTTTTATTTGCGTATGGTTATCCCACTCTCAACAGCATTTTTTATTTTTTTTATATGCGTATGGTTGCAGCATTTTTTTTAAAAAAAAATTATATGCGTATGGTTGCAGCATTTTTTATTTGCGTATGTTTGCAGCATTTTTTACTTTGCATTTTTTTATTTTTTTACATGCGTATGGATGCAAATAAATCGAGGGGTATTGCTCTTTTGTTAACGTCCATTTCCACTGAACATAGGCGGGGTATTGCTCGAGCTCGAGGTCTGAATTTTTTAATAATAGTACTCCTACTGACTTCGGCTTTAGTGATGAATAAACTCGCTTTGTCGAAATCCCTATAATGAGTAGCATTTGCTGCTGCCGAATAAACCAACTTTAAGATGGGATAAGATGCTCTTTTGTTAACGGCGGTTCAAATCGCACTCTCAACAGAGATATTTTTTACAGAGGTTTTTTCTATTCTTCCTGGAAGAATTATGGTTGCAAATCGAGGGGTATTGCTCTTTTGTTAACGTCCATTTCCACTGGATCATAGGCGGGGTATTGCTCTTTTATTAACGTCCATTTTTACTGGATCATAGGCGTATCGTTTGACTATCTTCAATTGTTAATGTGACCGTAGTTAGTTCCTGCAGTCTTTTTACCTCGGTTGAATGGCTAACCATGCAAAGTTTCTTTGCTTTTACCAAACCAGGATGCAGTAATCTATAAAGAACTACAGATCTACAATTCGAGAATATGATCTTTCGAAGACAATTGGGACTGGCCTTGAGAATGTGTCCAAAGCCTGCAGAAGACAACCCAGCACTCAGCTACCGCTGCAATGTATACACGCAGTCATAATTTAATTAGGCATAATTTGATTACTGTTATTTGAGCTCAGTGTTGTCCAGCCAAAAGGCTGTAAGCAAACATTCTCAGACCATTTGACCATATTACAAACACCAGTTCTCCACACTAAGAACTACTAAACCACACTCCAGAGGCAGTTCTAGTGCTACTATGAGTCTCACATGTAGAGGCCCTCCGGCACACCTTCTTTCTTCTTGAACATGACCTTTTCTTTGGCCTTCTTGAAGTCCGCGTGCGTCACCTAATGCAGCAGAAAACATTTAGCAGATCATGAGTGTACTTTTTATTGTATGCCCTTATGAAAACTCTGGACTCTGGTGAAATAAATGTACCAACAAAGTGACGGCTACAGGTAAAAACAACTCTGGTGAAATAAATGGTGTAGGTATCACAAAGTGACTGCTACAGGTATCAACAAAGTAAGACAAGTACATGCGCCTTTGCAGTATAGAACTCAAGTATATGTGCCTTTCCAGTATAGAACTCACAAGCCATAATCAGCTCAAAACAAGAAAAAACTAAATGATCTAATTGGGCGACAATGTTGTCTTACCTTCATTCGACGCTCTCTCAAAGCAAGCAAGCCAGCTTCAGTACAAATTGCTTTGATATCAGCGCCCGAAAACTCATCTTTTGACATGATAAACTCTTCCAGGTTTACATCATCAGCCAAAGTCATCTTCGATGTGTGGATCTGCTCAACAAAACAAACCTTTGGTGAGAACAAAGCATGCTTTAAACCAGACAAATAGGACTGAAATGCTTCGTCACATAGAAGCACCTGGAAGATGCGTCGCCTGGTCTTAACATCTGGTAAAGGGAATTCAATCTTCCTGTCAATTCGACCTGGTCGAAGCAAGGCTGGATCAAGACTTTCGATGCGATTCGTTGCTAGAATAACTTTAACATCTCCTCTTGAATCAAAACCATCCAGCTGATTTAACAACTCCAACATGGTTCTCTGAATCTCACGCTCTCCTCCTGAATGAGCATCATACCTACAACAGGGTTACAGACACAACCCACATGAATTCGTTCATGAGAAACTCCAGCAATAATTTATCCATAAGCAAAGAAAATAACCCCTGTTGTAAACTTTCATGTGGTACCCACCTCTTTGTCCCAACTGCATCAATCTCATCAATAAAGACAATTGAAGGAGAAAGATCATCAGCCACCCTGAACAGTTCTCTTACAAGCTTGGGACCATCACCAAGGTACTTTTGAATCAACTCACTCCCGACAACACGCAAGAATGTTGCTGATGTAGAATTGGCAACAGCCTGCAGCATTCAAATTTCTTAGCACTCACAAGGTGATTCAATTTGTAGGAAGAGAGTTGCAGAAATCTCATACTGAAACTTGAAATCTCATGCCAGAAAGGTAAGAAAATGACAAGAAGCCTCAGTGGATCCACTACTTTACTTATGGGTGACAGTGAGAACACATGGCAGAAGAAGGCATGGAAGTCAAAGATTTTAAGTGTCGTAAAGGAAATGACCACAAACCTTTGCAAGTAGAGTTTTCCCTGTTCCAGGTTCTCCATATAATATGACTCCCTTGGGAGGCCTGATTCCAATGTCCTCATATAGCTCAGGATGTGTTAAGGGAAGTTCGACTGCTTCTTTGATTTCTTGAATCTGGGCATCTAAACCACCAATGTCAGCATAAGACTCCAAAGGTGCCTTTTCAACTTTCATGACAGAAACCATGGGATCAACTTCATCTTGTAAAATACCAACCACAGACAAAACCTGTGAGAAACATTTCACCAAGTTAGTTACTATACATATAAATAAGCGTTCAAGTCAAGAAAGGGAGTACAGAAACTTTGAGCACATCACTTGAAGAGCCGCATATGTGCCTGCTAAAGCAATCAAGAAAAAACAATTGGTCCATATAGTACCAACGCAAGTATCTATGTGGGCACTAAAATGCATAGGCACTTGACAGTAGACACATGAAGAGATGAATACTGTGTGCGACCATTGATCCTCCAAACTGCAGTGTCAATTTCAAAATATTTGTAGCACCTAAAGTATATGCCATATAATGTGCATGGTGAGAAAAAAATTCCCCTTTCCATAGCACCTATCAACTCAATCAATGGCTATTCAATCATTCAGACCACAAAATTATGCAAGAAGCAAAGCAACCAAAAAATTTATGCTCTTTGGTTTCCATGTGAGACCATATTGGACGAATATGTCATATAGCCATAACTGTAGACAGAAATAAGTGGTCAGTTATCTTCCAGCCTAGAAATGGGCTACATTCATAGTTCACCTTGCCTAGATGAACTAGCAAGTAGCAACAAACCCAAAAGCTGTACACCTACAAAATAAGCTAATACACTAGAAATGTATTGTTAAAGTTATGAATTGCATTTCGAGGAAGTTTTAAAAGGTGTGCAATTCACATGCAAACAGATTGTGCCCATAGCAACTCAGGGCACTTAACTAGTATACTAGTGTTTTTGTCAAAATTGTTAAGGTTTGTCCGCATTCCATCATACAGAACCATAACAAATCGAATGTTCTCACAGCATGGTAACTAGGCTAACCAAACCAGCCTATCAATAATCACTTTTTTACCACTAGCCACAAAAGAAATTATAACCTTCCCAAGAAATATTCAACATTTTTCTATCCAATTAACTAACTACACCCCAAATACCGCACCAAATCACTAATTGAAACATGCATAACGCTTCCTAAGGCCAAACTATTACGTCAATTCGAATACCAAATCGCAATCCATCAGATCAATGCGATTCCATATTTATACCTTGTTGTGCATCAGTATGGCGCATCCAGGCTCGAGCTGGTCCTTGTCGACGAAGGACAGTATCCCGACGTAGTACTCGGGCCCGACGGACGAGGAAACGATGGCGTGGCTCTCGTCGATGATCTCCTCAAGCGAGCCGACACTCATGGGGGTGCCGCGGAGGTCGTCGACCTTGGATCGGTCCTCCTCCGTCTTGTCCTCGCTGGGGCGCAGGCGCTCCTGGCTGGCCACGAACTCCTCCTCCATGAGGAGGTAGTCCTTGACGCGCTCGAGCTTGAGCAGGCGGAGGCGGCACTTGGAGAGCGGCGCCACGGCGGGGAGCCGCGCCGCCGCCTCGGAGCCCTTCTGCCGCTTCTGCCTTCGGCCGACACGGGAAGGAGCGGCGGGAGGCTCGTACTTCTTCTCCTTCTTCCCGCCGTCGCCGGGCTTGCGGTCGCCCGGGAGACCGCCCTGCTTCCCCATCCCGCCGGGAGTGCCTTGCCCCATCTCCGGCGGCCGCGAATTAGGGTTTGGCCCGCGTGACTTGGTGAGACTCGAGAGGCGGAGGGAGAGAGGAAGGGGAAAGGAGTAAAACTAGTTTTCCTCCTCCGTTCTCGAGTGATATATCGGTGGTCATGTGTTTTCCTATATATTTTCGTTTTTCTTCGTCTAGTTTTCCTCTCGAACACGTTTGCGTCAGTGGGTCGATGTTACTCGCATGTTCGGATCACCTTTAGTCTCATGACTAAAATTAGTCAAGCTAAGAAAATTCAGTCACCCTCCTGTTTGAAAGCAAGAGCAAAAATTATTGCCTGCCACCACTACCGCCTACCGGAGAGCCAACCTCTCTTCTCCTACTCTCTTCAGTTTCGCTTCTTCAAGCCGCTCCACCCCTACTAGTAATTTTTAGCCTCAAGACTAATTTTAGTCCCTCTTTAGCCTCACCTGTTTGGAAGTTTAGCTCTTGCAAGAGGCTAAAATTAGTCAGGCTAATTTTAGTCACCCTGATCCAAACACCCTCTAAGACAGCAACACGGTCTTCAAAACACAACTTTGACTTTCTATTATTATAAAAATATTTATCAAAAGAGTGATATATGTATGGTTTTATGAAAGTATTTTTCAAGACAGATCTATTCATATAGTTTTCACATTTGTAAACTCAACAATTTAAAAATTATTGATGATTTATATTCCCAATGTTTGACCCAAACCTTGTCCTAAACGTCAGGTTTTTCAGAACGGAGGGAGTAATTACGAATCGGATACAAATAGTTATCCAGCGTAGAGATGATCTCCGAGAGCCAAAGTCATTTGAATAAAAGTTATTTTCTATATTTTTATATTTTTCAACAGTTTTTATATTTTGTACGCAATCTAAAACTCGTTCCATCCTTGACTAGTGAGAAATTCATAATAGATTTTTAGAGAGCATTTTTTTAACAATATCTCTATTAAATATAAAGAGTCTCTTGAAAATGCTCTTAGTGTGTCAAGATTATCAGATGCTCGAAACTATTGGAGCGCCAAATTGTTTCCATTTTACAAAGATATATCAGTAAACTATGATGTTTTATGTACAATATCAGCGTTTCAATGATGTTATAAAACCTTATGTCCCACGAAAAAGAAAACTTATATTATATTCCCTCTGTTCTGAAAAAACTGACATTTAGGACAAGGTCTGGGTCAAACATTGTGAATATAAATCATCAATAACTTTTAAATTGTTGAGTTTACAAATGTGAAAAGTATATGAATAGATTTGCCTTAAAAAATACTTTTTATAGAAGTATACATGTATCACTCTTTGATAAATATTTTTAGAATAACAAGAGGTTAAAGTTATGTTTTGAAGACCGTATTGCTGTTCTAAACGTCAGTTTTTTCAGAACGGAGGGAGTACGCCTGAAAAGCCCATGTATAAAGGATTACAAATCATATAAACACAGCCGTAAACCCATTCATTTTCCATTAGTTATCATTAGCCAAGTATCATAATGGGCCTCCATCCATTTCCATCCAGTCCAGTCTAATTTCCAAACGTACAAGATTCCACTAAAACCCCTAACCAACTAATCTAGGCTCAGTTCATAGCTAAACTTCTTTTCAGTGCCTGTCAACTGATTCATCAATCAGGTAATATTGTTTTAGATCCATCCGAAGCATCTCAAGGCATCAGACCAAACCACCAGCACTTGTTAAGGCTAGCGCCAAGGCTGCCATTTAGGTCACGTAGCACGTCTCAAAGAAACATAATAATAAGGCCAGTCCCAGTGCAAGGTTTCATGAGGTTTCATGCACATTAAATAGGGTGCCAACTCAGCATTTTAGATGATGTGGTAAGGAGTTGATGAGGAGAGAGATGAAATGGATTTCATCTAGATGAAACTCTGTATACACAGTTTCCAATAAGTTTGTGTCTTGCATGCATCGCCTAGAAAACATCAAAATAAAACTTTGCATTGTATGAACCATTTCATCTGTAAATTTATTGTCTCCTTACTTATGTGGCATTCTTGAAAACATAAAAATGAAATCCCCAGGACTAGCCTAAGAAACAAAACATACGCCACCAATCGATACTCGCTTGGCTTATCACCAGCCAGCCAGTAGTATTTTTCTCTCAGCATAAATCAGCACCAGCCACCAGCTAGCCGAACAGGTCGAATAGTATCAGTTAACCTTGTCAAAGAAAGGTAAACAACCATGCAATACCCGACAATTATAAAATTTAGCCACAAGATTTCCGACATTAAAACACCAGCACAAAGTTGCAGCTACATGCTACAATAAGGGTAACAAACATTTCATTTTTCAGAGCCCTAAAATAAGCACACAGCTCCCCTTCTGCAGATGTTCAGGGAAGCTAAAAGCTCTAATCACGACAGCAATGTCTTGGAAAGGAAAACAATTATATTCAGGCATGCTGCGTATAAATCTATGTACACACATGGAAGCTACTGCAAGCAATTAACAATCACCTCAGCACACACAACACATGACCTACAAGTTGAAGAGAACTAGATATGCATGTTTCTCTTCTTCGGATGAGCAATCCATAATGAATACACCACGTAATGCTACTCTTCTACAATGATGATTCACATGTACGTTTGTTTGGAGAGCTTGTATCCAGAAACCACGGCTGACAAGGCAAGTGCTACAAATGCAAAGAAAGCCATGCTGATCGCTGCAGCAGTTGCATCTGTGAAGGTGTTGACCACGGCAGATCTCATGCGGTTCGTGATGGGGACGGCAGCCGACAGTGCAGACATCAGCAAGTATGCAACTACCTGCGAATGGACGAACGGACTCTCCATTAGCTCAAATTATATCATCAATCATTGCAATCAATTGCTTCTAAGAAGCCTATGGTAACTAACAGTTTCTGCAAAAAGAATCGAAATCAAAGAACAAAGTTGGAGACCTCAAAAGGAGAAAAAGACATAAACGCAAATATCCTGTTACTGTTATCTTGCAACACTAGAAATGGAATCATGACATGATGTAGATAAGCTCCTGAATCCTGATCAAAGAATCTAAGAAGGAATAAGCATGAATACAAGTTTGATCCAAAAGACCCAAACCATTGTCAACTGTTTAAGAATACATGTAATGCCAAATGCCTGCCTTTAACCTTGTTATTGTAACTCTATTTGACTAATAAAAAATAAGCTTCAACCAATCTATTAATCTACTTTTTAGTGCCATTATAATAAGTGGGGCCACTTTCAAATTTCAGATTTTTTTTTTGTGAGATCTAAAGCTACGAAGCAAGCAGGCCAAGTGGAACTGTAAATAGTCATATTATTTGCAGAACTTGACCCAAAAAAAAAGCATAACAAAGAAGTGCAGGCCGAGGATAATCTATCCACGAGGGCAGGCTAAGTGGACATGGTCCCCAGACATTTCAAAAGTTCATTGTTCCATGCCTGGAGCATTTCAGTGCATTTAAGCACAATCCATTGGACATCAAGACCAATTTTTTGACATGCAGTACTGTATCTGCAACCAACTGAAGACTCAAAACATACTCCCAACTTCAAGCGCATTCCAACAATTGGTCCAACCACTCCAATCTCCCCCATAGCAATGCCATACTGGGCACCACATTACCATCATTGCTGCTGTTGGCCTGTCATTCACTGATACTAGTATATATTATTGGACCATTATTGAGAGCTTCTAGCGACTATCGTTTTTCTTTTAGTTTCTTCCAAAAAGAACCAAAAAGGGGTATTAGGTTGTCTAGTTGAAGATGCGCCTGGAAAAGAAACATCAGTGCTCTAAAGACCAATCTAGCCGATCAAACAATAAAGGGTGGTGTGGTTCTTCTTAGCAATTTAGTTGTACTATTCTTATATTAAATGCCCAGGTGGGCAGAACAACTCCTGGAGACTGGAGAGAATTCTACGACATACTACTCCTTGATGTGTTTCTTCACCATGGAAGTAGAATGTCTATACTAGAACCTTTATACTCATTTATATCACTTTATAAATTGCACTCAGACTTTACCCCGTCATTCATATCCTTCCCCCTTACCCTTCACTGAGCAGGAATCTCGACCAGATCGAGAAACTGAAACATCAGGCTTTTGTTGATTGATTGAGGCAAACAACTATATTACTAAACAACAAGCTCTATAGCTACAGACCAACAGTTGAAAGCAATCACTCGCCTGATCACTGACGAAATCGAGAAGCCTCCCTGACGGCGCGGAGACGGGGTCGACGCCGCGGCGCATCCGGAGCGCGTGCCGCGCCGCCTGCGCCAGCGAGTAGAGGAACGCCAGCGCGGCGATCGCGAGCAGGTACCTGGGGGCAGAACAGGGGAGACGCGATAAGCCCCAAATATATCCCGGATCGAAGAGCACGCCGAACTCGAACCCAGCAACCAGCGTCAGGTAGCGCACTTGTACTCCTGGTAGCGGTCGAACTGCATCCAGTCGCCGTGCTGGTTGGACGCGACGAGCACGAGCGCGACGAGGGCGAAGACAGCCGCGGCGGCGTGCAGCGCGAGGGGGCTCTTGTCGAGCATGTCCTCCCGCCGCCACCGCGCTACCACCGAATCCACCACGCCGCCGCCGCCGCCACCGCGGGGGCGGGCGCTGCTGCCATCCGCGGCGGATGAGCCGTTGTAGGAGGCGTACTCCGGCTTCTCGGCGTCCGGCGGCTTCTCGACTGCCGCGGTGGCGGCGGCGGCGTCGGTAGTGACCATCGCCATCGCTCGGTGTATCGGCGGCGCAGCCTCGAGGTGGTGAGCGAACTGGGAACCGTGAGCCCGTGACGCCGTGAGAGGAATCAATAATATTATAGCAGGGGTGGTGAGATTTAAGAAAAGCAAAAATAAAGTGCTTTGTGTGTGATGCCGGGAAGGCACCTGTGCATTAACAGAGGTGGAAGCAAAGCGCGGTTATTAGCACAGGAAGATGATCAGATGCTCCAACCGGAACCCTATGGTCTCAATTGATTGCTGTGCTCGGGCCCACTGGTCGGTCACTGAAAGTTGATTTGCTTAGGCCGCGTTTAGTTCCCAAATTCACCTTTCTTCCCAAATTTACTATGCAAAAAGAAGATTCCCCGTCACATCAAAATGTCATAACATGCATGGAGTACTAAATGTAGATGAAATCAAAAACTAAGTGTACAGTTTTGTTGAACTCTGCGAGACGAACATTTTGAACCTAATTAATAAATTTTTGAATAATTTTTCGCACAAACAAACGAAACGCTACAGTGCGCATTAGCGGTGTCAGACCCGAATTGGCCGATGCATTCTGCATCTAAACGCGGCCTTAGAGTGTCTACTGTCTGTGACGTGCCAGTATGGCTGGAGTCCAAGAGCAGCCGAACACAAAAACCTGCGAAGTCTCTCCATTGGATCCCACCTTTGTTTTGGCCTCCAAAGCAGCCGAACTCAAAAACCTACTCTTGTGGGGTCTCTCCATTGGACTACAACCAGACTCTAACGAGACACATGCAATCCGGGGTTTTATGCCACATTCCCATTCTCTTTTTCATGTCCAATTGTCGTTCTCTTTTCTTTCGATTGATTATATGGAATAGGTGACCAAACTGGGTGTTTTCTTATCATGCGAAAGCTGCGTGTCATCGAACAAGACGAGCAGACGTATCCATGTTGTATTCATGCACAGAAAACACGTTGATCGATCGATCAAAGCTACGATGTGAGTTGTCGTGGATCTCCTTTAGTCTCATAAATACAACTTATGAAAGTAACAGGTGAAAAGTGTTGGGGATAACACCAAACTGGTCATGCATCGATGGTCTCCGTGTGCCACAGATTTTTTCCATGTCGATTTCGGCTAGTTTTCAAGACGAAGGAAAAAGGTCGGTTGGATCACTTGGATGAGCAGCGCTAAGCCCAGAAAATTGTTGGGACGCTGTAATGCAAATTAATAGGCTCCGGTACTAGGCTCATACATCCATGAATTCTCAATTTGGCTGAATTCGGGCCTATAGCTTTTGGCCCGGTGTCGGCTACGTGTCGATTTCGTTACTCTTGTCGTCCTCCTCACCGTCGTCTGCTCCGTCGCCGAGCCCGCCCACTGATTCGGCAATGGCGCCATCTGCCAGGTACGAATACGGATTTTGGTGGTGCGTCTCGTGAATGGGTCATGATTGACATCGCAGCTATTAAAATTTTAAGCTCGTAGTGTAAGTGTAGATTACTGCAGAGTACTTGCTACATTATCAATGATTAAATAATGCTTAAAGTTGCTACAATCCCACTGGATACGTGTATCAGTACAAATACAGTACGTACGACCACAAGTTAAAGCGACGCAAATGGGCATGCACTGATGTGCCTTTGGCGTCCAAACTTTACAGGTAATGACACGGTTCAAAATTATTGCCTGCCACCACTACCGCCTACCGGAGAGCCAACCTCTCTTCTCCTACTCTCTTCAGTTTCGCTTCTTCAAGCCGCGATTCCCGTGGAATCCGCAGCTCGCAAATAAGTCCGCGTCCGGCGTCCCATCCCATTGATATGCCATATGGGGCTATGGGCATGGCAGTTTCCACCTACGCCCCTCCCCTCCTGCGCTCTCCCAATCCCGTGCTCCGCCCCTCCTCGCCGGCGAATCGGCCGCCGCCTCGCGCGATCGGACCCGCTGCCGCTGAAACCAGGCATAATTACTGCCTGCCGTCTCCCTCCCCGCTGCCGGCATGAACCCGGCGGGGCGCGGGGCGCTCACGCGCGCCGTCCTGCTCCTCGCCGTCGCCGCGCTCGGGCTCTGGCTTCTGTGCGTGGAATTCGCCGTCCTCGGCGGCGCGGGAAGGGGGGTCGTCCGGGCCGCCGTGGCCGGGAGGATGACCGACGCCCAGGCGGCCGTCGGCAGGTCGCCAGCGGCGTGGCGCACCCGCGAGTGGCGGCGGGCGGTGGACCGCCACGCCGCCGTCCTCCGCAGGCACCTCGCGGACGGCATGCTCTCCGCCTCCTCCCACGCCGTCTGCCTCGGCGGCGTCCACGAGGC
>OAMR01000041.1:3181595-3206451 GCA_900205405.1 Echinochloa crus-galli
ATCAATTGCTCGGCAAAATGCCACATCGCTTACTGACGCTACGCTCTTCGGTTTCCATCGTGCATGCATCGATCGTTGATGCTGGACAAGATGAGTAGCAGTAGGTTTACAAACTTGATATTCTATCTTTTCAGCAATGTATATACAAAATCCAGCGGAATATATACGTCGTCGACGGCCACCCTCGTCTTGACCACGTGTGTGGTACGCGCCGCTAGCCCACCTTGACGGTCTAAGCTGCAGCATGGCAGGTCATGACGGGACGTCGGGACAAGCGTCGCCTCCATGGCGTCTACGTGCTAGTGAGCACAGTCTATCCAAACAGGTCAACGACGAGTTTTTTTGAACTGAGCTCGCGAGAGCTCCACCTCGCCTTCAACCTCGATTCATGGCACATGGATGCAACGAGGCCAGAGTACCAGAGATCATCACTTCATCAGACAACAAGACGTCAGATGCCCCCCAAAACCTGCTAAGAAATTTCGATATTTGACACTGAATACACACGTCTCAGTTCTTTTAACCTTCAATTTGTAATTTTGTATGCCTTTCAAAATATGACACTAAGCATACAGATTCTTTCGATTTGGGTAATCTCCTTCCATTTTCTCTATTTCTCTTATTTTCTTCTTTTTCTTTATTTCATAGGTTTAGTGAATGGATAGATATGCCCTCTGTTATCTTCCACACCAATTGGATCAGACCTGAGCCTGACCGTATCTCCTTCGACGGCGGCTGCTTTGGCAACACTCCAGTCCGATGAAGGGCCCCCCTCCCTCACCTCTGTCCTCCTGATCTGCTTATACCTCGCCGTCGTTGTCTCCCTCCTTGTGCTCCTCCTCCCCAACATCTTCCCTGACTCCACATCTCCGCCATGTCGGAGCCGTGGGGGGCAGCGGCGCGTGGATGCTTCGCAGCTGCGCATCATGAGCGTGTGGCACCAAACGCCCGCGAGCCATGTCAAGACTCTGGACATGTTGGAGCTACGCATGTCGAACGGGCGTCTCGCCGTCTCCCGCTCCCGCTCCGCGCGCGCCCATCAAGGTGGCTGCGGCTGTGGAGTCGCTCGTCGTGGCCCCCGTCCACCTCGTGCCCTCGGGTTCATCCGTCGCGGCCGGTGCTGCATTTGTGTCGGCTAACCTGGGTGTTCAAGGCTTCAAGCTCTTGTCGTACGGTGTGGCAGCATGGCGGAGCTTTTCCTCCTAGGAAACCTTGGACGCTGTTCATGGCGAGGAAGAGGGATGAGGGGCAAACTTGGCCTGAAAAACAAAAAAGAAAAGAAAAGAAGGGAAATAAAGTAAAGGACAGAGAATCCCTTGAATCAAAACAACTCACAGTTGCGATGTTAAATTTCGAAAAGCACGTGAATCAAGGGTGAAAACAAGTGAGGCGTGCGTATTCAGTGTCAAATATCAAAATTTCTCAAACCTGCTAGGCTTAGACGAGGTAGCAGTGATTTTTTATATTTCGGTTAAGCAAAGGACAAAAGAGGTGAAATCAGATAGGGATGTCACACGTCTTTGTAAAGTTTTGGGTGTTGTTTGTCTGGTATTATAGTTGATGGAGTAAAAACAGACTTCTGTGTTAGGTGAGGGAGTCAAAATGGACTTTTGGCCCAGTGTCGGGTACATCATGATTCGTGCACGCCTCGATGATGGAGTCGACTTTGTTACTCTTGTCGTCCTCGTCTTCGCTCCTCTAAACTGTAGCACGCGGCGTTTGCTCGAGTCCAGTGTCGCAGCACACCGATTCGGCTTCAGGATGGGGGTTGTTTACGGGCTTTCCCCTGCAAATTTTACAGAGGCCAAGGCGCGGGAGACCCGACCGGCGAGACGGCTAGACAGCACCCAGAGGCCAGAGGCCAGCCAGAAAGCCGGCGGCCGGGTGGCCAGGGAGGCCGCGGGCGGACGAACCCAACGGTTACGCCGTCACGCTACGAAACCGGTTGGTTCCCCGCTTTCCATCCGTTGTGGACTAGTGGCCATGAAACGGTCCTTCCAGAGTGTCAATAGCCTGCAGAAACCGACGCGGCTCGGCGCCGGGCACACCACCGGGATGGCGCCATCTGCCAGGTACGAATACGGATTTTCGTGGTGCTTCTCGTGAATGGGTCATGATTGACATCGCAGCTACGGAGTGTTAAAATTTTAAGCTCATAGTGTAAGTGTAGATTACTACTTGCTACATTATCAGTGATTGTTAGTAATGCTTAAAGTTGCTACAATCCCACTGGATACGTGGAGCAGTACAAAATACAGTACATACGAACACAATAGATGAAGTTAAAAGCGATGCAAATGGGCATGCACTGATGTGCCTTTGACGTCCAAACTTTACAGGTAATGGCACGGTTCAAAATTATTGCCTGCCACTACTGCCTACCGGAGAGCTAACCGCTCTCCTCCTACACTCTCACAGTTTCGCTTCTTCAAGCTGCGATTCCCGTGGAATCCGCAGCCCGCAAATAAGACCGCGTCCGGCGTCCCGTCCCATTGATATGGGCATGGCAGTTTCCACCTACGCCCCTCCCGTCCTCCGCTCTCCCAATCCCGTGCTCCTCACCTCCTCGCCGGCGAGTCGGCCGCCTCCTCGCGCGATCGGCCCCGCTGCCGCTGAAACCAGGCATAATTACTGCCTGCCGTCTCCCTCCCCGCTGCCGGCATGAACCCGGCGGGGCGCGGGGCGCTCACGCGCGCCGTCCTGCTCCTCGCCGTCGCCGCGCTCGGGCTCTGGCTTCTGTGCGTGGAATTCGCCGTCCTCGGCGGCGCGGGAAGGGGGGTCGTCCGGGCCGCCGTGGCCGGGAGGATGACCGACGCCCAGGCGGCCGTCGGCAGGTCGCCAGCGGCGTGGCGCACCCGCGAGTGGCGGCGGGCGGTGGACCGCCACGCCGCCGTCCTCCGCAGGCACCTCGCGGACGGCATGCTCTCCGCGTCCTCCCACGCCGTCTGCCTCGGCGGCGTCCACGAGGCGATGGCGCTGCGGGAGCTCGGCGTGGTCGGCGCCGTCGCCGTCGCCAGGAAGCGCTCCCCGCCGCTCGCCGTCGCCGGGAACGGCCACGAGCTCCCGTTCCCGGACTCCTCCGTCGACTTCGTCTCCGCCGGGCGCGCCCTCGACGACTCCAAACGCCGGCAGGCCGGCCTCGCCGGCGAGGTGGCGCGGGTCATGAATCCGGGCGCCCACCTCGTGGTCCTCACGTCCGGCGCCCGCGACGCCTACAGCCTCCGGTCCCTCCGAGCCCTCCTGCCGTCCCTCCGATTGCTCCGTTCCCGCGTGATCAACGGCGAGGATGGCTCCACCCTCCGTGAGCTGGTCTTCCGGAAGCATGCAGGCATCTCCACCACCAACGGCAACAATTCCGCGGGCGGCTGCACGGATCGCGACCACAAGCTCCAAATCATCGGCCTCGCCGAGCCACTGATCCAGGAGGAGCCGGCAAAGCCATGGATCACGCTGAAGAGGAACATCAAGAACATCAGGTACCTGCCGGCGCTCGCCGACATCGGCTTCAAGCGCCGGTACGTGTACGTCGACGTGGGCGCCCGGAGCTACGGCTCCAGCATCGGCAGCTGGTTCCGGAAGCAGTATCCCAAGCAGAACCACGCCTTCGAGGTGTTCGCCGTGGAGGCCGACCCGGCGTTCCACGCCGATTACGCCGGCAGGAAAGGCGTCACCTTGCTCCCCTACGCCGCCTGGGTCCGGAACGAGACGCTCACGTTCGAGATCAACGATGGCCCAGCAGGCAAGAAGGGTGAGGGCAACTTGGGAGGAAAGCCGAAGGGCCGTGGCATGGGCCGGATCAGGCCCGCGGCGGGCGGGGTGGTGTCGTCGTCCGGCGAGGTGCGGCGCATCCCTGCGTTCGACCTCGCCGAGTGGCTGAAGCGGACGGCGTCGGAGCAGGACTACGTGGTGATGAAGATGGACGTGGAGGGCACCGAGTTCGACCTCATCCCGAGGATGCTGGACACCGGGGCGATCTGCCTCGTCGACGAGCTGTTCCTCGAGTGCCATTACAACCGGTGGCAGAGGTGCTGCCCCGGCGAGAGGTCGCCCAAGTACCAGAACACGTATGGGGAGTGCCTGGAGCTGTTCAACTCGCTGCGCAACAGCGGCGTGCTTGTGCATCAATGGTGGTGAACTGGTGATTAGTAGTACATAACTGAAGACATCTTGAACTGTGAACTCGCAGATAGGTTTCAATACAGATGAAGGAATTTTGGTCTGTGCTACAATTGGGTTCGCTACCTGAACATAGGATTGGGATTCTTTTGGGGGGTAGTTAAATGATTGTTTGTTGTAGGTACATGAAGGGGAGAGCAATCTATTGTAGTTGTAGACTGACTTCCAAGCAAAGCTTGCTGTTGACTGCCATTATTGTCGATGAGCAAATGAATCATGCTTACAGCTTAACTTTGCTGTTCAATTTTGTTTAGCTCTCACTCATCTGAAAAGTAGTGTTACTTGACAACTCTGTTCTGAATTAACAGTGGAAACAGCATAACATGCTGCTTCTTTTGAGTTACTACTAGAGTTTCATCTATTCCTCGATCATCATTGTTGAATTGCCCTCCTTTTCTAACATTACCAATCTAGTCAGTGTGCCACTACCTTATGTAAACTGTTTCTGAAATGAATATCTTCTGGAGTGAAACCTCCAACTTTTTGAATTGTTTTAAAGCAGTTTAAACTGTTTCCAAACTCTTGAAACAAGTTGAATCATCAACAGTAATTTGTCTGTGCGTGAAATTCAGCAACTCAACAGTCGAGATATCATATTGATATGAAAAGAAATTATCGATTCATCATACTGAAATTCATGAAATTACAGCACTAAAACTGAGACTTGCATATAATTTGTGTAATAACTGATTGAAACTTGGGCTCATAGCCTGCCTTGTAACATTATTTTTCTCTCTGGATTTTGGGTGAATATACAAGTTCGAATTTAGCACAACATGGCCACAAAAAAAATATCCTAGATATCTGATTAGTTACTGCCTTACTGGATGGTCCCCCGGTAACCCTGACGTGCAAATGCAGTTAACCGAATTCATGACTGAACAAACACAAAACATGGATGCTTGTACTGAACTTTTCAAGTTCAAATCACACATTCCATTTCAATAAGCATACATCGAGAGTATCCAATCCTGATCCCTGTTTCTCCTTGACAACCTATTCAGTAACTCTCACCGACTTCAAAACTTTAACCGGGAGCGCTGAGAGCGAAAAATCTAGCAGCAGGAGCAAATCGGAGAGGCAAAACAAAGGGGGTTGCCTCTCCTAAAACTCAAGGATCAGACATACATGGTGCACACCATGCACAGCCACCGTGACTATTTACATGAGAATATGAGATAGGGAGGAGGAAACAGATACGTGAGCTGAAGAAAGCGTGAAGAGATGCGAGATATCACGAGTCATTAGTCGCATCCTCTTCCAGGATGATGTGAAGGTGTGGCCGCCACACCGTGGAACGGCCGCTCCGGCGGCGCTTCAGGCTGGCCTTGCCCTCCGACAACACCTCCGCCAGGTACCTGTCGCCATTGTCCTTCTTCACCTCCTCCTTTGCAACAACAGCGCTCGGCGCGATCTTCTGCGACCGTGCCTTTTTCTGCTGCTGCTGAGGCGGCGGCGGCGGCTTCGTCCTCTTCTTCTCCGGCACCGACGAGGCCGGCACCAGGAAATAAAAGCACCCTCGCTTCAGCTCGGAGTCCGGCGCGACGATCAGGATCCTCCGCGCGCCTCCCTGGGAGCACGGCCTGCTGAGGACGTGGTTGGGGTGCGCGGCGATGACCTCGCCGGCGGTGACCGGTCGGGTGTACTCCTCGATGTGGCCGCTGAGGTGGACGATCCGGATCACGTCGAAGGAGCCGCAGGGGAGCACGCAGGCCAGGCAGCACCGCAGGCTGTTGCCCATGCTTGCGCCTGGTGTTGCTAGGCTCTGCAGCTGCCTTGGTTGCTCCCTGTGAAAAAAGTGAGAGCTCTCTTCCTGAATCCTGGCTGCCCCTTGGCTCTTTGGCATGGCTGGGTGGCACTGGTTTTTATATACAAGCTAAGATTGAAGCTGTTTAACAACTTGTAATACATTATTCGGCAAATTCTAGAGCAAACTAAAGTACTCATGGTACAAGTGCCTCTTCTATATACATTATTATTAGTAACTTCTAATCCCATCATCATTAGAGTATGTTGGTTATCTTGGAACAATGGAACTCTTCCTACACAGTACGTCCATCAAAATGTATACGAGTACTATACTACTAAGATAGTGTGTGAAGAACTCTAAATTTCAATAGGATTACGGGATACGTAAGGGATGCAAATGTGCCTCCAATGGTCCGTACAGAAACTCAAAGGGAGCTCTTGCGCCCATACAGTTGGAGTGTGTGCAACCACATTGAGATCTCACAATCCGTATGAAAAGATGAGCTACCATTGAACGACCCAACCTTATCGTCCCAATACTTCTTGGTTTTGAGGTGTTCTCTTTTGGTTACTTTGACTTGAACACTACTCCCTCAAGGCATTCATTGAATTTGCTACGCTAATGGTGAAAAAACTATCCGTGTTTTGATCACAGTACGCACAAGTGGCCTAAGATTGGGGGTCCATATTGTTTGATCGCACAATATTGCACCTCGCGGTACCTCCATTGATGAATTAATGTTCTGAATTCTCCAAACCCTATTTTCTAAGCAAACATATGCTAGTGGTATTACTTTTTTTCATAAGTTGTCTCCTATATTTCTATGTTACTAGGGAGACAGGAGAACCATATCTAACAAACACATTATACACTATGCCATATTACTAGCCAACGGGCATGGTCCGCTCGTTCAATCTCGGATGGTGCAAGGATTATCTCATTAGACATGACATCATAGAGTAATAGGTGCATATATACTCCAAACATGTCACTACCATAAGCTTATGATTAAAGTGTCTGGATTAACCCGGGACAACCTTATTCCATGGGCTTCATCTAGGAGCTACCACATAGGCTCAATGTGAAAAGATAGATAGGATTGTGACCTCCCATCTCCAAATGGCGGCTCAACACAAGCTATAAACAAGCAATGAAAATCACAAAGCAATTGATAACTTGTTACAAGAGGATAAATTAAATAACTAGAGGAGACAAACGCAATACGATCCAAGCATCGTGCAAGCATGCACTTCGAGGTACTACCAGCGCATGCATATTTGTGAACCGGGATCAGATCACAGCCGTCGGATCTGCATCAAGTGGTCAACACGTCGGGTAACATGTTGCAGACATCCCTCCGCTCTTTAGGGCTGGCTTTCCTCCACATGTATGGGACAAAGCGAATGCCAGCTCCATAATTGCTTAGAATACCTAATGAGCTATAGGTGGTGTGAAAGTTGCGTGTACTTTGACACTGTTGGCCTACTAGCATTTCGCCACTAAGCAATGCCGTGTACTTTGTGTTGCAACAGGGACGTGAGGAATGTGATGCACGTACTGCTTTTTTCCTGAATGCGTCGAGCTTTATGGATCACTTAAATAACTGCAAAGGTTCGTGTTGTATCATTATGCCGTAAATTAATCAGATTATAATGTCCAATGATTTATGGAGTACTAATAGTGTAGTCCACTATTGATTGTGTTGTATTTGTAAGGACGACTCGTATGTAAAGAGGCTTTTCATTTGGGCACCTAGAACATTAGGCCCATTTTTAATGTATTTCAGCTAGCTAGGGTCTGTCTAACCCAACAAGCAATGGGGAAGCCCATGCGCACTACTTGAAAGGCCCATGTCGCAATACTAATAACCCAGGCAAAAGAAAGCCCAGCACCAAAACGAACTCAATCAACTCGATCGGTGGTGGACATTCTAAAAAAAAAACTCGAACGGTGGTAATATACTTTGCATTTCCAAATTCAAATCGGAATCCAAATTACAATGCCCAATTCCCAATGCAAACACGCAGAACAAGTACAACGCACACAGCCTCGATCAGATCACTGTACCAGTACCACCACGCAGTCACGTACTGTACGTACACGAGCAAGAAACTACTAAAAACCTCTCTACAGCATGCATATGGGCAGGTCGAGCGGCGGCGCCATGGTTGCCTCGAGCTCTGACCCTCCGTCCTCCACCAGCAGCGCCATGGCGAGCCCGCCGGTGAGGTGCGCGTCGATGTGGCAGTGCACCAGCCACACCCCGGGGTTGTCCGCCACGAACCGCACCACCGCCCACCCGCCGACGGGCACCCCGATGGTGTTCCGGCTGGGCGGGTCCACCAGGTTGAACTTGGCCTCGTCGCGCCGCGGGTCGTAGTTGCCGAACCCCGTGGCCAGCACGTAGAAGTGGTACCCGTGGATGTGCATCGGGTGCTCCTCGGCGGCGAAGATGCCCGTGTCCTGGAACACGATCTGCACCACCGCGCCGTACCTGACGGGGTACAGCCGGGTGCCCTTCACGGGCTGCCACAGCGCCCGGGGGATGTTCTTGGAGGTGAAGTCGAAGAGCACCGGCGGGAAGGACGGGAAGTCGGCGGTGAACACGCCGGGGATGTGGTGGTAGTGCGCCTGCAGCAGGGAGACGGTGTTGGGGAGCTGGAAGGAGACGTTGTTCATGCTGGCGGCGAACCGGGTGTTGTTGGGGCCCTGGCAGAAGGGGCCGGGCCGGCAGTTGAAGAGGCCGAACCCCACGGTGGTGAAGAGCTCCTGGGTCACCGGCCCGGGCACCTTCACCGGCGCCGGGCTCCGGATGCTGTTCGAGAAGGCGGTCGCCGTGTTGGTGTCGTTGAACGCTGGCAGGAACGGGAGCATCGGCTGCGGCCCGGTGCGGCCGAGGTGGCCGGAGCTGGAACTAGATGACCGGCGGCCTACTGGGCCACTGAAGGGGTTGCCGCCCATGCCGGCGCCGGCTCCGGCTCCGGCCCCAGCACCAGCACCAGCTCCGGCCCCGGCGGCGGCGGCGGCGGTGGGGCAGCCAGGGGAGTTCTTGTACTGGAAGATGGCGGTGGCGGTGGTGTTGTCGAAGGGGACGCCCTGGGCGGAGGCGTAGGCGCGCGCGGCGAGGTAGTAGCGTCCGGGGGCGGCGTGAGCGGTGACGAGGACGTCGGTGGTCTGGCCGGGGCCGAGGAGGACGACGGGGGTCTCGAAGGGCTTGGTGTACATGGCGTCCGCGGCGACCACGGTCATCGTGTGGCCGGCGAGGCTGACGAAGAGCTCGGTGTTCATGGCCGCGTTGATGATGCGCAGCAGGGTCGTCTCGCCGGCGACCACCGGGATGATGCTCGTCTCTGCAATGGTGATGACACGTGCACGCGGAGAATTAATTAGCAGGTCAGAGTGGGTGACATATCTCACGCGCATGCTGAAATTGGTTAGAATGTTTCTTCTTTGCAATCTTTTTTGTTTAATGCACATCTGAAGTTTGTCTCTTCGTTTTGTCACTTTGCATGTCAGAATATAAAAAGCAACCGGTGATTTGTTCACACTACATGTCGTACGGTTAGAAGAGACCCCTGTTCATGAGAGATGCATGGATTGCTTTTTCCAAACCAAAAGTTGCTCTGGTCGGTTTAACCAAATTTGGAATTTGTGCAGCGCTCATTGAATTAGAATTACTGGGTTTTTTTTAAAAAAAAAACTTCAAGATGTATGTGCACGACCCTCCTGTTAGTACTAGAACACTACTACGAATCAATCGACGAACACATGCGCTCACCTTGGCTGGAGCACGGGAGTAGGTCTCCCGGCTGGCCGTTGATGAGGAGGGCGTCGGAGACGTTGGGCGGCGCGCCGGTGATCATGGACTGCCGGAGCACGGCGATGGGGTCCCTCCTCCACCACTCCGCTGCACGGACACATCTCCACGTCGTCAGAGATCGAGAACGCCATGGACACAGATAGAACACAAGCACCAGATAGATAATGGCGTGCTGCAAATTAAGCAAGGTGATCATACGTACCAAGGACGACGGGGAACTCGTTGTGGGGCTTGGGGAAAGGGTAGGGGAGGCCCCTCTTGGGGTGGATGATGAGGGCGCCGTGCACGGTGGCGCGGAGCCATGAGCTGTGCGCGTGCCACCACAGCGTGCCCTCCTGGTCCTGGATGGTGAAGCGGTACGTGTAGCTGCCGCCGGGGCGGATGGGGCACTGCGTCACGAACTCGGGCCCGTCCGCCCACCCGTTGCGCAGCTGCCGGAGGCCGTGCCAGTGCAGGGTCACGTTGTACCGCGCCATGTTCACGGCCTTGATCGCCACCGTGTCGCCGTTGTACACCTCGATCGTCGGCCCCGGGAACTGCCCGTTCACCGTGATGATCTTCTGGGTCTTGCACAGCCTCTTCACTAGCGCCTCCTGGACCTGCAGTGCCAGCCAGCCATTGAGAACTTGTGATCTGTTAACAAGGCACACGACGCCATAACTCTGCTGATTTTATCGAACGCGGCAAGGAAGGAATGACACAACTTACAACGAACTCGTAGATGCGTTCCTCGGCGAGGGCGCCCGGGAGGAGGAAGCAGCAGAGCACGAGAAGGGCGGAGGAGCAGCAGAGCTTCACGAGACCCGACCTCGCCATCGCCGCCATCGCTCCGGCAATGGCTGGCTGCTTGCTGTGGACTCTGGTGGCTTCGCTGCCGTGTGGTGACGAAGTGGCGAGGCCGGTGGAGGTACTTATAGAGGCCGGGACGGGAAGCCCAGCCCAGGTTTCAGGTCACTAGTGGTGGGGTTGTTTGGTGTTTGGAAGATTAGGTTCTGATTCGCGCGACCGCGACGGGAGACGCCGAGGCTCCATCTCTTTTGCCCTTTAGGGTGGCGGTCGAGTACGATGTTGTTCTGGTGCGCGGTGCAGATTGCTGAGGCCTGAGAGGGGGAGTTGTTACACCCACTGGTCTACCGATCGGAATTCAGAGGGGATTTCGGTTTGTTTCACCGTGCCCAATCCTTTTGCCTGTTCTGAATATTTGTTGCTGTTGTCTTCATGCATGGACGGTAGCTTACCTTACCCTGGATGGTGTAAGAACCGGAAAGGCTGCATTAACTCTGGTCAATCAAGAAGTTGGAGCAGGGAAATGATGAAGTTTACTTCATTTGTGCAGGTAAAAAATAGAAGGGTGTAGCTTTGTCAAGGTGCTAGTTCTGTTCAGTTGCCATTGAGAACTGTACTGTGCAGTTTTAGCAGATGTGGACTCAATTTTCAAATATGTGAAATACCATAGTTTGATAACATTGTTACTGGAAAAAACCATATCTCCTGGTTTTTTTAAATAGCATAGCTCCAGTGTGAAAAGGAGTAATGAATCAATACAGTTGTTTGCAAAAGAAGAGCAAACAAAAAGAACAGCACATGTATCACAAAGAAGATTGGGACTGAAACTCTGAAAGAGACTGCAAAACAGAAAGCAAGAAAGTCTACAACTATAGACACCATTTCTGTTGGCAAATGCAACGCCCCATACCATAAAGATCTTTTTGCAGTAGCAGAACCTCCCCAAAGCCTAAACCCACACTCACTGTAGGTTTAGGAGTTAGTAGGTTCTTTGACAAAGTGAAGTCAATCAGCCATTCTTTTCCACTCCACCTGAACAATTCCTCAGCATTCGGCGATTAGGTGGCCCGGAGGCGACGCAGGTGTGATATGATTAGTTAGGGCCATTGAGCTAGCACACTGACTTTGCATCAATTTCTTCCTGGGAGCAATTAACTAATATTGGCCAGCTTAGTCGCTGTATCATCGAAAAAAATATGTATCAGCGTTCAGGAGATGAAGTCCATCAGGTCACTTGAGTATGAAGGATTCAAATGTCCGATCTGCATGCCTACAACAAACAAACTTTAAATTGACTGGGTGTTTTACTCTGGTTTGTGAGATCTGACCACGTCATAATTTGAAGTACCAATTAACTGAGTTGGAGTTAGAGTAACTCGATCCTATTTGTTGTTTAGAACAGGGCAATGCTGCAAGCATCCTTGGACGACAGGGCTGTTTGCAGTGCTATTTGCTGGATCATGAGGGCAAGGACCAGCAACTGGGTCTATTTTTCTCGCCATTCTGCTGGAAAGGGTTGGGACGTACAATCCGGTTGGCTGCACTTTTGTGGTGATGGTTTTGTTGTGGTGGTGGTGTTTGGTTGTTTTTTTCTTCTATTTTCTGCCCTCCTTTATTAGTATTGCTATTCTCCCTTTTTTATTAACATATAGATATGCAGTTAACTTGCCGACTTCTCTTAAAAAATGCCAACATATGACAATGAAAGAGTACACATTTCTTTTTGAAAGATTAAAGAGTACATATTTCTGCAGTGTAGTTCGGTGCAAATTTGGGACGCTGGAATTTCACAGGGAACAATTAAATTCCGGCAGAAGTTGGGGGCAATTCACCTAAAGTTTGCGGAGATATTTTTTTATGATTTCTGAGTTTGAAGCTTGATGAATTCAGAAGGCATGCTCTGCACTCCAACTTCAGATAGGCTTCTCCTTTTCAGAACGCTATTTGTATTGGTAAGAATTGAACTGGTATTCGTGCTGACCAGTAGTTGTAAGCAGGTAAAACCAAATGTGCAGGTAACGTTCTGACCTAGTCCGGTGGCAAGCTGACAATGACGGTATCTGGGGTTGTAATTCTAATTCACGTCACCGAACACTCAGAAAAGGGTTAGATTCCGTCTTGCTACCTACGTTCAGGTTGGTGAGTTGGACGCAAGAACAGCTCAAGAGATGGGCGACAAGGTCGCCACATCACTGGCTTCATCACCCTAGAAATCTACACTAGCCAGTGGATAGTAACCGCACGTTTAACGGATTATTACCTGCTATACTACCGTGATAAAAAAAAAAGAACTACAGCGTCTTTTGTAACCTTAAAGTCTGTTGGTTACCAAACACAATTTGCCACATCAGAGTTCGTCTGTGACATCCTGGTTTATGATTTGAATAGCGCGCATAATTAGCAAATTAGGTAGCAGGTGATTTGAGTATTCGCACGCAGCACAGCAACAAAAACTTGTTGCATCAGATATCCCTTTCTAGTCTTAGAATAGTCACCTTTTCTATGTGTGTCATGATGACAGAAAAAAATGATTCAGAAAAAAAAGTTTGTCCTTAGAAACCAGACATTTCTTGAGAGGAATGTTTTGGAAATTTGGAATACATTTAGATAAGTAATGAATCATTAAACTTCATTTCAAACTTAATCAGAAGCCAGCACTCCCAAATCATCTTCTGATAACAAGGAGTGCTTCTGGCAGATACAAACGAATTCAGGAATTAAAGAATGACATCGCAAACAAAATTCTCCTACCCTCTAAACCTGTATGTACAGACTGAACAAAATAACGAATAGACTCTGAAGTCTACTACTTATTGAGATGCTGAAGTATCTAAGAACTGCAAATTTCAGTCTGCAAGAGGCTGACTACTCTGTGATTGTAGATTTCGTCTCGTCGGTGACGCTGGTGGCGGTCGCGGTAGTATGGCTCGGCTCACCGGTGAAGGACGAGGCGGCGGAGACCGCAATAGAGGGCTTGATCTGCTCAAGCTGCCGCAGGACCTGCTGCGCCTCGGGCCTCGCTGGTGGCGACGGATCAACGCAGTGCAATGCCAGTTTCAGAGTCTTGACCAGCTCCTCACCGGTCTCCGAGCCCGCGGCAGCGTCCTTCATGAGCTCCAGGTCGAACACCTCGTTGGTCCACTCCTCCTCGACGACCGAGGCCACCCACTGCGGCAGGTCGAGGCCGTTGGTGGTGTCCCCGGGCGACTTGCCGGTCAGGAGCTCCAGCATGACCACCCCGAGGCTGTAGATGTCGGTCTTGGTGTTGGCCTTCTTCAGCTTGGAGAGCTCGGGCGCCCGGTAGCCGAGCGCGCCCGCCGCGGCGATCACGCTGGAGTTGGCCGCCGTGCTCATGAGGCGCGAGAGGCCGCAGTCGGCGATCTTGGCGTTGTTGCCCTCGTCCAGGAGGATGTTGTTGCTGGTGAGGTTGCCGTGCACCATGTTGGCGTCGGTGTGCAGGTGGTGCAGCCCCCGCGCCACGCCCATCATGATGTTCATCCTCGTCGGCCACTCCACCGGGCTGCTATCCGGCGCACGAGCTGCGGCACGAGAGAGACACCAATGTAAGCGCAACGAAGCAGAACCATATGAGCACTGATTGAGTGATTGTACTGAGCAAGTGAGCTTAATTACCATGGAGGAAAGAGGCGAGGTTGCCTTTGGGCATGTAGTCGAAGACCAGGAGCTTCTCGCCCTTGGGCCCCAGGTAGTAGGCCCTGAGGGCGAGGAGGTTGGGGTGCCGGAGCTTGCCGAGCGCGTTCACCTCCGCCTCAAACTCCTTCTGGCTCTTGGCGATCTTCTCCCGGAGCCGCTTCACCGCGACGTAGCTGCCGTCCTCCATGGTCGCCTTGTACACCGTCCCGTAGGTGCTCTTCCCGAGGATCTCCGCAGTCGCGCACAGCAGGTCGTCCGCCGTGAACGAGAGCGGCCCGTCAAAATGGACCAGCCTGCCGCCGCCGTCACCACCACCGTCAGTGCCTGAGCCCGCGCCGGAGCCGGGCTTCCCGACGGTCTTGGTGGTGGCCACATCCTTGGCGCTCTTCTTGGTAGATGCGCTTTCCTCCTGCTTGTCTTTCCTCCAGAAGAGGAGGACACAGCAGAACAGGAGCAAGAAAAGGAAGAGGATGCCTGCCACTGCAATAAGGAGCTCCTTTCTGTTGAGCTTACGTGTTCGCCGCTCCGACAAAGGCAGAGGAGGCGACGGCGAAGCCACCGGAGATGAAGCCGAAGTGCAGATGGCGGAGCCGTTGAACCCACAGAGCTGAAGGTTCCCAGCGAATGAGGTGGAATTGAACTTGTTGGACAGAACCACAGGCACAGGGCCTGAGAGGTTGTTGTAGGACACGTTGAAAGAGCTGAGATTGCCAAGGCCGCTCAAGGATGCCGGAATTTCTCCGGTGAGGTTGTTCTCTGACACGTCGAGCAACGACAGTGCCGAGAGGTTTCCGACTGTGGCCGGAATCTCGCCGTCGAGGACATTCCTCTTCAGGGACAGCTTGGTCAGGTTCTTGAGCCCGTCAAAGCACTCCGGAATATGTCCTCCAATGTCATTGCCGTTGACATTGAGCTCGACTAACGAAGTGAGGTTGCAAAGTGACGCAGGGAGGCTACCACCTAACAGATTGTCAGAAAGGTCCAAAGTACGGAGCTTCGAGAGGTTGCCAATCCCATAAGGGATGCTCCCACTGATCAAATTGTTACCGAGAGATAGGTCGTGAAGCAATCTGAGATTGCCGATGGTGGGCGGCACCACGCCACTGAGGTTGTTGTTGCCGAGCTCAAGGGATTCGAGGAACGGGAGAGAAGTGAGGCTGCCCGGCACGGCGCCGGAGAGGTTGTTGTACGCGAGGTTTATCCTATAGAGGCGAGTGGCGCCGGCGAGAGCGGAAGGGATGCTCCCCGAGAGGTAGTTGCCGCTGAGGTCGAGCGTCTGCAGGAGCGCGCAGCCGCCGAGCGCCGGGGGCACGGCGCCGGCGAAGCGGTTGTTGTGGAGGTACACGCCGCGGAGCTCGCGGAGGAAGCCGATGGCGGCAGGCACCTGGCCGCCGATGATGTTGTCGTGGAAGCTGAGCCGGCGCAGCGCGGTGAGCTGGCCGACCTTGTCGGAGAGCGAGCCGGCGAGGCCCTTGAAGGGAAGCTGGATGGCCACGACCTTGCCCCGCGCGCACTTGATCCCGGCCCAGCCGCCGGAGCAGGCGTCCAGGCCCGTGCCGTTCCAGCCGGCCAGGAACCCGCGCGGGTCCACCAGAGACTGGCGGATGGCCTGCAGCCCCTGCAGGTCCGCCTGCGCGATCACCACGCCGTCGGGGCGCTGCCCGCGCGCCGGCACCGCCGCCGCCGCCGCCAGGAGCAGCAGGAGGAGGAGGGTCACGGGCAAAGCTCCTCCACCTCGCCGCTTCCTTCTCGACCCGCAATCGCATTGGACGCCGTCGCGGCGGCAGCTCGGCGGCAAACCCATGGCTACTCCAGCTAGCTGCTAGCTCTAGGTAGGATGTAATCTACCTAGCCCGATGCAATGCAATGCCACCGCTGCTCCTACCTCGGAGGAGCTCGAACTTTTGAGCGAGGTGTTCTTGGTTTCTGCAAGCGGGGAAAGCGATGGTACCGCGCTCTATATAACCGCTGCAGGCACACGGCGCAGGAAAGAAAAGGAGGGAATAATTTAGCTGCTAACACGATTCAAGTCAGATCCGCTAACTAACGGCTAGCTCAGTCCTTGCCGCAGAGAGGGACGAGGGGGGTGTTTTAAAACCGCTCGTCCTATACGTTACGGTTCGCGGGCGCTGACAGCGTGGGCCCGCGCGCTGGCAGGGGAGAATCCTATCATTATCTCATTCAGTGCAGCAGCCACAGCGGCAGGGAGTTAAGCCAGAGAATAGTGCCGCGGGCTGTACCCTGTCCTGCGCCGTGGGGGTCCCCGCGCGACCCCACCGGCGCCTAACGGCTAGCTCCCTGGGGCGGCGGGGCCCGCCGGGCAGCGACCGCGGCGCGAGGATCGGCGTGGGAAGCACGTGCGCCCGTACGTGGAAAGCAGCGAGGGAGTTTAATGGCTGCAGTAATTAACAAGCGCCGGAGCGAGAGATTTTTGGGGGACAGGATCACAGGACAGGCAGCGATCCGGCAAAATGAGACTGCCCCTGCTGGCCCGCTCGGGCTCGGCTCGGCTCGACCTGTGCCGGCCGCGGCCGCTGGGCGTGGATCCCCACGGCCGCCGGGCCCGGCGCGTCAGCATGAGCGCAGCACGGGGAAGGCGTCGTCCCGCAACGGAAAGGCCTATGGATTTTTGCGGGGTTTTGTTTTGTCAGCCACTCCACCCACGGCACCGGTCGCCGAGCCATGATGTACTGGAGGAATGTGCACAGGTCGAGCAAACGCATCGGCGCGCACGGGGCAGACAGGGCTCGGTCTGCCCAAGTGCCCGTGCTTCCCTTCGCTGCCTGCGCGGCTTTGACCTTGCCTGCCATCCGGGCTGCATCGCCAACGGCCAGTAGCCGAGTACGGAGTACGGAGTAGCAGTAGACTAGTAGGTGCTGATACCCATGCACCAACGAGCGGATCGGCGGCGAGTGGTTCGAAAGGAGGGACGGAAAGGGCAATTGAAAGCGGCGACTCAGCAGCTCTGGTCTGGCGCGGGCGCAGCCCCCCGGGGAATGTGGTGGAACGGGAAAGAGGACGGCAGGGTTGGGGCATCACGGCAGATTTGGACAGGACCAGGGGAGGGAATTCCGTAGTCGGCCTCAGAGATTCTAGGTTGCTGTAGCATATTGTCAACCAGTTCGCTAATTCAATCACCATCAGCCTTCGGAAGAAGTGACCACGGCCATGCTGCGCAGTGCAGGGCAGCAGTATCAGAACTACAGAAAACTCAGATGCACCTTGGGGTTGGGCAATCCGGCCATGAGATGCAAAGATAAGACACTGACTGCAAAGATGGAGCTTAACAAATACAGTATGTCACATAGATTGAGAGAAGATGGTCTGCTGGTGTTCCACCCAGAGAACCAAGAGAATGAAGGTTTGGCTACAGGCACATTTACAGCTGACCTAATCTGGCGAAAGAAAAAAAAAACATCACGGGAAATGGAAGTTTAATTTTGCTGCAATGCATAGAAAAACCTACAGTTGATAAGGTGGGCTTATTATTGCTTATAGTCTCGTAGACCTTTCGAGGTTAACTCCAGGAAGCATTGAACCAAGAATGTAAGTACATATATTCATCAAAATTTGAATTCATCATCTACATCTGACAAGCTATCTGGTGGATCATATACAATCATATCGGGGAAAAGCTCCAGAAAATCCTGCTTTATCTTCTCCCTCAGCTCGGGGTACGGGACCAGCCCTTTCAGGATAACACGGAACGGCAGCGAGAGGGGTGGATCCGGGGAGCTCCTCATGTCTTCGTAGATTTCCATTGCCAGATCAATTAAGCCAGCATCGCAGAAGGCTCTCACAATGTCGCCATAAGTGTGCTGATCAAATAGCACGTCTTCAGACTTGAGATCTGTCCACACCTGCCTCGTCTCATCAATCTTCTTGTTCCTTGCTAGCATGTACAGCACGTCTCGGTAGAAGTACATATCAGGACGGTACCAGATTTCTTTCCGCACAACACCATATATCTGCAACGACAAATCAATACTTAATCATCCAGAAGACTACACCAAACTTCAAATGTAACTGATTGTTGTCCATTGGATGCCACAATGCTCCAGGAAACACCAGACTTGGGAACCACCCAAGACCCAACACTACAAAACAATAACATAGGAGTGTCTCTGAGCTGAGCAGTCCCAAACGGAAAGGGGAAATTGAGAATTCACACTCATTAGCCATTGCACTGAAATTGAGGATTTCATGCTTTCTGGTCACTTTTGGCCCCACTCAAGGACTCGTAGTCACACCAGGAAAAAGGTGAGTATCATTAGGCATTGCTTAGTTCATGTATTAGATATGAGAATTTAGTCAGGTTATCAACTCAATGAAATTTTCTGAACTACCTCATATAAACTCGCCTGCCTCATCTCTTGTGACTTGGTCTCTTGAGACATTTAGGTTAGAGGCCTTGTCTAAAACATTGCTTAATATAGACAAAATAGCGGAGATGAGGCACACATTTAAAGAAAAGTTAATTGCCTTGAATGTGTGGCCATGCGCTAATTGTCATGCGAGACATAGGAAAGGTCCCAATTGCCGTGTAAGGCTAGTGGGTATGGCAGGTGGACCCATGCTACAGCCAAGGGGCGGTGAGAGAAATACCAAAAAAACTCTCTTTATATATAATAAGTTTGTAGTATGTCGATAATATATTTATCAAGTCTGTCAACTCTCATGATTCTTGGACACACGAGTACAGTTCATCTCAAACAGAATATGGATCTTTTAACCGGGGTCAAAAAAAATTACTAATGTGAAAAGCAAAATTGGAATAAATAACAAAATGGTAAATCATAGCAATCGCCTACCCCAACTTGCTTGGGACAAAAGGTTATGTTGTTATTGTTGTTGTTGTTGTTGTTGTGTAAATCATAGCAATCACCATGAAAAAGAGGAGCAAACCACAGTTTTGAGGTAATGGGTGGCAAATCCTCATGTAATTGGCAAATCATTCTCAAATTAAAACAGCCTAATATATCCCCAAAAATGAGCATAACAAACCAAGAATCCCAGAGTAGGAAAATAGTATTGAATGGCAAAAGGAGAGATCAACCAGGTTGCAAAAAAGTGTGTTTTAACATCTATCAGCAGGACCAAGCCACTTGATAAAGTAACTCTTTCCCAGTTTAGCATACTCGACAGTAAAATAATGTAAGGCCACTGATTTGGAGAAACAAATTTTAGAGGACTCCAGCTTCCAAAATATTCTGTCAAGCATTGGCGGTCCTGCAGCCTAGGCTGCAGCCCTGGTCCAAGTTCCAGAAATCAGTGGATTATATGAAAATTTAGACAAATACTGAAGGTTAAAGAACTCTTGATGTTCAAATAAGCCTGGACCAACGCAGCCTAGCTAATTCCTGGGTCTGTCCCTGCTGTCAAGTATGATTCTAGTTGAGTTCATGCTGCTCTAGTTGAGTTTCATTTCTAGCCTACTTCTATGCCTATAGTATGCCAGTGTGCTTGTTCTTGTATACTTGAGAGGCCAAATAATGTGATAAGTCCTGGGTTATCGGACTATTGCAATCTAAAAACAGAAGTTAAAACCACAGCAGGTTCTCAGTTTGCAATGACAAATGCACCATGACCCATCAACCTATTTATGTCGAAGGGTTTTCAAATATTATAAATTGTATGAATAAGCCGTTTAACACCGCAAAATCATTTTGACTGTTTATTAGAAATGCAATCAATCTAAAGAAAACTTTTATGCAAGTTGAACTTATAGGATGTTACCCAAAGTTAAAATGAGCCATTCAAGTTCTGGGCAGTAAAGAGCTAATTATCGTCCTGCTTTAAGATAAGTGCACATGTCACATGGACAAAATAGCACAAAACGCACAAAAGAGTAGAACTAGTAGCTTCACATGACAGGCATGCTACCAAACGCTCACAAGAAAATTAAGAAGTCAAATAGCCTCCAGTAGATCCTAACTATGTTGCAGCAGGTAACTCAAATGAAGGGAGCACATCACAATTTTATTGCTAAAGGCACTAGTTAGGCCTCGAAAAAAAGTTTGACAGTAGTCAGTGATCTGAATTGAACTTGGATTCTGCATTATAAGCAACATGGTGAATAGGCACAATGTTAAAATCCCTGCTATACTGTTAAAATAATAGATTACAAGAATAAATTATATGCCCTTGCAACTCAGGTAAGATACGACTACTTTTTCTAGACATGCACAGGAATTCTAACAGACGATTAATGGAGATGACGAATTCACAGCCAATGGCCAGAGAGGGGGCGGAGAATTACGACAGAGGAAACAACCATTAAGTTAAGCCCCTCCTACATCCAACTTCCTCTGCTCTATCTTATTACTCCTTTCTTCATACGTCTAGATTTCGGAAAAAGCACATGTCAACAACCATTTCCCATTCCAGTATGCAAACAGCCAGACTGTGTCATAATCAGATAATGGAGAATGCACGAGCACAATAGGTACTTCAGATTGGGCCTAAAACAAGTGCATTGAAATCCCATTTTGCAATTCAAAGTTTAAACCACGCAGCAAGCCACCTTGCACGCCGTTCCTTTCAGATAGATTCTCGTACACAGCAAGCAATAGTAAAGCAGAATGTAGACATTTTAGTCATGAACTTAACAGCAGAGTACGCAGCTTTTACAGGGATGGGAGTGCAAAACCTTCATGGAGAGGATGAGGACGGCGAGGAGGACGGTGCGGAGGAGCCCCCTCACGTGCGAGCGCATGAACTGCTCCAGGCGCGGGTGGCCCCCGGCCGGGGCAAGCGCCGCGAGCCGCTTGAGCTGCGCCACCGCCATGAGGCCCTCCTTCCCCATCTCCTTCTTCCGGCGCCATATCGACAGGCTTGGGCTCGACGCGGCGGACGTCGAGCATATCCTCTGGTGGAGGTCACCCTCGGCGGCGTATTTGGCGGCGGCACAGGGCAGGGTTTGGAGGAGGAGGCGGTGGTGCCGGTGCGGGAGGAGACGGGAAAGCATTTGGGACCGAGTGGCGAGTAGGGCTCGGCCCTCGGAGCGGTTGGGCACTTGGGCCTTCGGTCGAATGGTGGCCGAGTGGCCCGAGTCAATTCGACGGCGGTGGGGGAGAAGGCTCGGGAATCCTATATGGCTTCCACAGGTTTTTTTAGCCAGCTCACTTCTAATGTTTGAGATCCGTGTATATCATATGAACGAACCAGATTATTGTGGAAGAAAAGCCAACAACAGTGAAAGAGGTGCACGTGGACAGCTGGCGGTACGGCTGGCGGTACACGGTGCTGCATGCATGAGTTGCCAGACGTTGAATCCATTTGGATTTCGATCTTTAATTTCAATTTTCTCTCAAACCGTAAATCATTTTTCAAATCCGTTTGAACCGTGGTATTCGTTAGAATTTATACGGCAAAACAAGCTCCAATTTAAATATATTTCATATTTTTAAATAGTTTTTTAAAAATCAACATTTGCTAGAAACTAGTTCAACATTTGTAATATACTATTTCAACATTTTTTACAAAATGTTGAATTAGTTTTCTATAAATATTGAACCAATATTGTTGAAATGTTGAATTAGGTTGATAAAAATGTTGAATCTAGTATCATATTAAACTGTTGGAGGCTAATAAAATTTCGTGCCAAAAAATATTCGAATACACGACTTTATTTTCAACGGAATGAAAAAAGTCTAGTGAAGAATGTGCACGGATACCCATAAGTAATACTAGTGTATTGGGTCTAAATGGGCTTCTAAGCCAAGTTACTTAACTAGCACATGGAACCTGTATTGGAGCCCCCGGAGAAGGCTCCCCCGCTCCGCCGCGTCAAAAGAAGAGAGGGGGCCCTAGATTAGGCCGGCCCATTAATGAACATTGTAGTGACTGTTGGACTTGGCTTGTAATGGGCCCGTAATATAACACTGCGGGTCTGCAGGCCTCCAGGAGGCGCCGGGCCGTCAATCAAAACTTTGTAGTTCCAGATAGAGCTGACAAGCACAACGATGAAGAAGGAAGAAACCAAAAGACAGAAAGATGCTGAACAGCTTGTACAGACGTACCTGCCCACTCGGAAGTCGAACTGTCGAAGAGAAGCCCGTGTAGAATCCGAGCAAAGCCAAACCACCTTCCTCCTGCGCGAGCCGTGACGCGCGCGCGTCCATCAGCCGCCGCTCGTGAGCCCCGACCAGCCCCCGTTCAATTCCGAACAGCTCGCGCCGGCCCCCACTTGCACTGCATGTTCCTGCCTTCCTGGTGGGGGCAGCGCAACTAATGGCGGGGCCGGGGCCTGCCCGCACGCGGGCGTACGGGCAGCCAACGCACGAGTGCTCCTGGTCCGTCCTCGGCGCCGGATCGGCCCCCCTTCCCCGCGCTCCCGCCTCCCCAACTTGCACGCCTGTTGATCCGGAATCGCGACCGCCAGGAGCCAACGAACGAGCCCATCACTACTGCCCACGGTAATTTCGTTCGTTTTTTTGCTTTTTGGCCCTGGCGGTGAACGTTCGCCCGGTTGAAAATCAAAAGCCCGCGTGGGCGATGCCGATGTGGCCGTAGAAGTCCCCGGCTGTCGCTAGGAAGTACTCCAGTCTACTAGCTAGTAGCTACTCCGTGTCGTCGCTGTCGGACCCGTAGTTGCAGGGTTTGCTGCACAGTATCCGGCCGATCCGGCCGGCCTCAGAAAGCGCAGTGATGAATTGTTGTTTTTCTCTCTTCTCCTGGCGGAACGTGATGAATTGATGTGTTCTCGCGCTCCCATTTGTCAATGTGACTTTGGCCCTGTTTAGATCCCAAATTCACACTCTTAAATTCACTATGCAAAAAGAAGATTCCCATCACATCAAAATGTCATAGCATGTATGGAGTACTAAATGTAGATAAAAATAAAAACTAATTACATAGTTTTGTTGTACTCTGCGAGACGAATATTTTGAGTCTAATTAATTATTTTTTAGATAATTTTTCGCACATACAAACAAACTGCTACAGTGCGCATTTATTGCGCACTGTAGCAGTCAGAGCCGGGGTCCAGAATTCTGGAAGTGAACACGGCCTTTGTCCGGCCGTGTCTTTCAGCGAATTTCCTGAGGCGCAGCTCTCTCCTACCACTACCACAGGATCGAGGCAGATCCACCATGTGCGCGGAAGAGAAGAAGAACAGTAGAACACTAACTAGCTTGGCCGAAGAATCAAGCCATTCGGGAATTGAAAAACACTTGCTAGCAGGAAAGTGTCGCCTTGCAGGATGGTATTATGGACGTACAATCATGGCTGGAAAGAGACCGGATTGTTAACCAGCTTTGTCGACAACGTACAGGATGCCAGTTGAACCTCCTTTGTGTCTGTCATGGTCCATGCGTATGATTCAGGGTCTTTTTTTCGTTTTTTTAATCCACATAATTTTTTTTGAACGAACCGCACAAGACAGTGCGTGTTTCATTGATATAGCAGAAAAAAAACAAGTCTACGACCCTGGAGACCATAGACAGGAAAACACAAAAGAAAGAAAAAAGAAATTGTACTCGCCCGGTTGGATTGGGACATCAACGCAGGGTACCACTCACAGCCGCTCACCGGCACAGCCGGACTACACACGAAGACGGCAGCGGAGAAGACCAACCACAACTCCCACCTTCATACCGCACCCTAGTAGTCATCGAAACTCAGACATGATCCGTTGCTTGGTAGAGAAACAAAGGAGGCAGGCGCATTCGTTGGACGTTGCAACCAAGCAGGACCTATCCGACGGGATGAAAAAACACCGAGTCCGAGCAAACACAACGCGCGGGGGCCTCGCCACTCCCGCCGTTGGACGCCTCCTCTCGTGCGCGGGGGCCTCGCAACATCCGCCACAGCTCCATGCTCCGGACTCGTTCCTTGTATTGCCGTCAAGATAGCGAGCAAGACTGCCCCTTCTCCAAAGAAACTTAACCAAAGCAACAGGACCGCCGCCGTGTTTCGACCTCAACCATGTTCCTCCCTTCCGCACGAAGCCGCTGCCGTCAGATCAAGGTTGTCGCCTGTGCCGTCTTCCGACGTTGGACCGTACCGGATAGGTTCGGCCATGCCGAACATACCGCCGCAATCCGCTACAGGCCGAGTCGTCTCCCATTGCCGTTGCCGCAAGCGCCGTCTTACGACGCAGTCCCACACCGCACAGACGATTGCTAGGCAACGTCCGCCGTCGTGGTCCACTGCGAGCAGTCGAAACGGCAACCAAGCGACGACCCCTGGCCACCAACAAGAAGAACGCCTCGGCGGGAGGGGGTGAACACCCTTCTGCATGCCGCACGGCAGGATTGCCAACACCGGGCGGGGTCACCAACGACAGTGGACCGCTCATGCTACCAACCGCGCGGGATCTCTAGAGACGACGCCTCCAAGGAGGTCATGACGCCAGTGGCGCCACCGTTGCTCGTCCAGCAACTGGACAGGGTTTTCACCCAGAGATCGCGTGCAGTGGGGTTATAGCTCCACGATGACGCCCCCCAGAGGGAAAGCGACGTCCGAGGACGCCGCCGCCATCCGCCAACATGAAGCCAGCGAGGGCTTTCACCCAGAGCATCCAACCCGCCACGCGCGCAGGTGTAGCAAGATTCGGCGTCACTGCCGCGACCACCCAACCGGAATGACTCCTCCGCCGCAATCCCACATGTCATGCTGCATCTCTCCTGCTCCGCGTCGCCGCCGCCCATGCCTTGCCGCCGCCGGAC
>OAMR01000041.1:3215587-3233469 GCA_900205405.1 Echinochloa crus-galli
CCGGCGGCGGCAGGGGAGGGGAGCGGGGCGGGGGGGCTGGTTCGGCGGGGAGGCTCGGCGCCGCCCGAGTCGCCTGGACGGAGGCGACCGAGCGGACAGAGAAGAATTTAATCCACATAATGGAATAGTGAAGGTGGATGAAAACACGTTAAGGATCAGAACTGCTTTTTTACCACTTGATTCGTGCTTTAAGAAAATAATACATTTTCCTACATCCAAGAAACAAGTAAATGCCTTACCCCTTTTCTTGTATGACAGATAAGTAGAAATTTGGTGGTCCTTTCATCTGAAGAAAAGGGCAGGGTACAAGTTGACGACCGTGCCAAGTTGATCTCCGTATTGTATTGTATTGTATTGTACCATTGCATTAGTTATTAGCTGGTGTGAAAGATTAACAATCATAAAGGGGCGGGATCACGACGACGGAAAGCAACAGGATATAGTGCAAGAGGGGCGATATAAAAATGGGCATCCCTAGGGCAAACAGAGTGTGGGGTATATATAAACCCATCACAACCAACTTGGCTTACTTGCCTGCTCCTATTCTATCCTCCACTTTCATTACATTGCATTGCTAGTTGTTGAGAAATCTTTCACCAGTCCTACCCCCTTCTACCTCTTTAGTTAACTATATTCGCCGCCTCCTGCATAAAGATCTGCATGTTGCATTGCTGCTTGCCCACTTGCTCTTAACAAGCACATTTAACTATATTACTTACAAAGTCACAATGATATGATATCAGCCACCCGAAACCTCTCACGGCTTTCTTAACAGTGTTAGTTCCATACCTATGCTCCTGTAGTATGATGGTTGTAGTTTTGTTTCTGTTAGTAGTAGATAACACATCGACCCCTGTGATCAAACGTTTATAAAACTTCTGTATACAATTCATTGTCAGATAAAACCCCAAGAAAAAGAAGAAGTTACTTCCATAGCACACAAAAACAACCTCGTTCCACTTCCACCTCAAGCTACACGAGTGTTCCTAATTTTATTAGTACAATTCATTGTCCACAGGGGGGAAAAACAAAAAAAGAACCTCCAAATTGCGTTCCGCGGGGATAATAAAAATGAAGTCAGATGAAATTCAAGAATATCGACATGCCGATTATATCAAGTTGTTCTTCCTAAATTATCGAAAAGATCAAGCGGAAGCAGCAACGCTCCCCCGTGCAACTTGGGCAAATTGTTGCGAAGCAGACCCCACTTAAAGACGATTTAGTTGAATTAAATTAAAGAGGCAGCACAATTGAAGTGAGCACACAACTGGATACATATGAAACAGTGCGAGCCAGGACAAGTTGGCGCACTTTGCATATATAAACGCCTCCACCCCCATCAACCTCTTCACCATCCCCCACCCGCCGCCGCAAGGAATTCCACCGCGCACGAGACCAGGAGAGGAGGAAGGCACAGCTAGCTACTCAGGCGAGGCCAAGAACAACCAACCAGCCAGCCAGTCAGCCAGCGAAGATGCCGTGCATCCAGGCCTCCAGCCCCGGCAGCATGCCGCACCAGCACCACGGCCGTGTCCTGGCCGGCGTCGGGTGCGCGGCGGAGGTGGCCGCGGCCGTCGCGACCACCGCGGCGAGCGCGGGGATGCGGTGCGGGGCGCACGACGGCGAGGTGCCCGCGGAGGCGGCGCGCCACCACGAGCACGCGGCGCCGGGGCCCGGGCGGTGCTGCTCCGCGGTGGTGCAGCACGTGGCGGCGCCGGCCGCGGCGGTGTGGTCCGTGGTGCGGCGGTTCGACCAGCCGCAGGCGTACAAGCGGTTCGTGCGCAGCTGCGCGCTCCTGGCCGGCGACGGCGGCGTGGGCACGCTCCGGGAGGTGCGCGTCGTGTCGGGCCTCCCCGCGGCGTCCAGCCGCGAGCGCCTCGAGATCCTGGACGACGAGAGCCACGTCCTCAGCTTCCGCGTCGTCGGCGGCGAGCACCGGCTACAGAACTACCTTTCGGTAACCACCGTCCACCCGTCCCCGGCCGCGCCCGACGCCGCCACCGTCGTCGTGGAGTCCTACATGGTGGACGTGCCGCCGGGCAACACCCCGGAGGACACCCGCGTGTTCGTGGACACCATCGTCAAGTGCAACCTCCAGTCGCTGGCCACCACCGCCGAGAAGCTCGCCGCCGTGTCGACGTGAGGAGGGACCTCCATCTCCATGGGCGATCGATGGTTTTTCCGGGGGCGGGAGAGGGTTGCGTGTTCCTTCGGCGCGTGAGCCTTTTCTTCTTCCTCTTTCTTTCTTTTCACATTTGACCCCTCTTGTTTTTCCTTTCTTTTTCTCGTTGTTGCGAGACACACACAACCCTCCTCCCGTCGTCCTTGTCCAAAGATTCAAGAAATGACAAGTATAAATCGATAGAGATTTAAGCTCCAGCACACGCTTGAATTTCTCTGTATATATGTTCATGACTTCATTGTAGTTGTAGTAGATATGGTTCTGGAAAGCACAAACGCATAAGATTGTATGTCCTCTTGCAAGTTTTGATCCAAGTGTACCGAATGGTATTTTTGTCTCGTGAGTACAGCAAATGAGGAACCTTCTGCTTTCATTATGGAGCTTGTAAGCAAGTAATGAGTATTGGATAGAAACTATTAACGGAACGTAATACTCACCAGTTTACTCATCGGTCTACTTGTTTGACAGCCAACCATCAGTCTACTTGTTGATGGTCTTCTATGTTAAGCAATGGATTGATGCACAAATTAAAGCTAGCAACAAAAGCAACCATGAGCAATCTAGCTGCCGAGCAAGGAGTATATGCAAATGCATTTAATTTGCCGGCAGCAGATCACACGGCAAATAGGGAAGCAAATCTTTACGTCGATCAACCTTACAGTCAGCGAGCTTTCAATTCGATCATCGGCGACACCATCTCGTCTGATGATGACGAGGTTATTATGCCAAGTACAGTTTTTGCAGGACTGCAGCAACGAACGAGAAACAACTAGCTAGCTTAGCAGAGATCATCAATTAAACGAGAGAAAAAGAATCTGCTGCTAATTACTCGGTCAGTACGGCGGCCCTGCAAGCTCGGTCCTCGGAGGATCTTTTCTTCGTCGGTGGAAAGGACCAAATTAAACCCGGTCCGACGCAAAGCGCCGCGCGTGGGGACGAGGACGAGGACGAGGACGAAGGGCGGATGAGGACGACGAGGCCTTTGTTGAGATGGGGAGCGAAACCCAGGGTGCCCGCCGCGAAAATGCCGCCCCACTTGCGGCGCGTCGCGACGTCTCGAGCTGTACTGCCTCGCCGTCCCGCACCCCGCGCCAGCCAAGCCCAGCAGCCAACTTGCGCGCGGCCAGGCAGAGGCAGAGGCCTGTCGTTGCTTTGCTTCCCCTTCTCTCACACCTATCGCGTCCCTCTCCCCCTCCCACTGGCCGTTTCGAAATTCCTCCTTGACCCGCTTTTATTTATTTATATATACATATACGTATAACTTATCTGCATATATATAAGTATAATCGCTAAGTGTCATTTATTAGGCTGCGGTACTGTAGATAAAAATAGGACGCTACCTGCAACTTGTGCGTACGTTGCGATCGAGACCGGCTGCAACTTGCCCGGGCCGCGTCGGTAATAAAAGAAAAAAGAAAAAGGAGGAGGAGAACAGAGAGAGCACGGGCCGGGGACAGCAGGCCAGGTCAGCAGATGTACGTGACGCGAGTAATTAACTGTGCAAGTGGGGGCTCAACTTGCATGTCAGATCGCGTGATTAGCATTACACGGCTGGTTCCTCCGCTACCTCCTTTAATTCTTTTCCCCCCCTCTTGGCAACCAAGTTGGGGGCCGAGATGGATCATCCTTCTTCCACTTGCTTCTGGAACGGCCTCGACGGGCTATCGGCCGGACTGGACTGGACCTCTTCTTCCTCTTCTCGCTGGGGGAGGAAGTTTCCATCCCTTTTGTTTCTTTATTTTTTTTTGTTTTTGGTTTCGAGTATTGACAACGATTTAGTCAGATTTTGAGATGGTTGAAGCTTCATTCAAGCCATTTTAATATCATCTTACCTCTATCTTCGTGGTCGACCGGCCGGGCTATGTTCAGTTTCTACGCGATGCCGATTTGCTGCCACTAGCCAGCCAGCTGCAAGCCTGCAGCGGAGAGGAGAGAGAAGTACCTTCAGGGGCCATAAAAGAAAAAAAAAGATACTAGTACATACAGTACAGTACAGGTACAGTATATTACTGAGTAATCATACGGACGTGCTACACGATCCGTACCGCCATACATCCTCGTGTAGCGTGCAAGGTGCAACGAAGTCGTAAAACGCATCAGGTGATTAGCTAGATCAGATTCCAATTCGTGCGTTTCGATTGGCCGGTCGAGCCAGGTCGTCACCGGCCGACAGCTAGTATATCTGGGTATGCATGAATTACTGTGTGTGTATCAATACGTACACCATCTATTCATATACGGAGTATCCATCTATATATGCATGGCCGGCCATGGTCGTGTGCTTGTGGTCAGACCGAGTGATTGGACCAATCCACTTGGGTTATTTGTGTGGAGCTAATGTACATTTAACTGCGACTCGATCGTCTAGTTTCATCGAACACACGCTCTATATCCTGGCCGTCCTTGTCTTTTCACGCAATCGATGACTACATACACATACAGGACACGACGTTGCTGCTGTGCCAAGTGGTTTCTCTCCGGTCTCCAGACGCGATGCCTTATTCTCGAATCGAAACAGCATGGCGGCGATGCATGCATGGCGTGAGTGACTGCCGATCGAGACGACCAGAGAATGATCTGCAGGGGGAGTGTATCATTGGAACCATCTGCAGCCAGCAACAGTAAGTAGATAGTAAGCGATACATGTCGATTGTTTATTCCCCTCTTGCCAAAAGAGGGAACACTCATTATGTGTATAACTGTATATACAGTTTATACATAGTTCCATGCATTATTATCCTCATCGAATACAACATCGGGAACAATTTTTTCTGCGCTTTATCTGCGTATTAATATCGGTTGCTAGTTTCGGGGACAGAAATGCATATAGCATTTGCAAAGCACTGAGTATGTTAAGCAATGGATTGATGCACAAATTAAAGCTAGCAACAAAAGCAACCATGAGCAATCTAGCTGCCGAGCAAGGAGTATATGCAAATGCATTTAATTTGCCGGCAGCAGATCACACGGCAAATAGGGAAGCAAATCTTTACGTCGATCAACCTTACAGTCAGCGAGCTTTCAATTCGATCATCGGCGACACCATCTCGTCTGATGATGACGAGGTTATTATGCCAAGTACAGTTTTTGCAGGACTGCAGCAACGAACGAGAAACAACTAGCTAGCTTAGCAGAGATCATCAATTAAACGAGAGAAAAAGAATCTGCTGCTAATTACTCGGTCAGTACGGCGGCCCTGCAAGCTCGGTCCTCGGAGGATCTTTTCTTCGTCGGTGGAAAGGACCAAAATAAACCCGGTCCGACGCAAAGCGCCGCGCGCGCGTGGGGACGAGGACGAGGACGAAGACGAAGGGTGGATGAGGACGACGAGGCCTTTGTTGAGATGAGGAGCGAAACCCAGGGTGCCCGCTGCGAAAATGCCGCCCCACTTGCGGCGCGTCGCGACGTCTCGAGCTGTACTGCCTCGCCGTCCCGCACCCCGCGCCAGCCAAGCCCAGCAGCCAACTTGCGCGCGGCCAGGCAGAGGCAGAGGCCTGTCGTTGCTTTGCTTCCCCTTCTCTCACACCTATCGCGTCCCTCTCCCCCTCCCACTGGCCGTTTCGAAATTCCTCCTTGACCCGCTTTTATTTATTTATATATACATATACGTATAACTTATCTGCATATATATAAGTATAATCGCTAAGTGTCATTTATTAGGCTGCGGTACTGTAGATAAAAATAGGACGCTACCTGCAACTTGTGCGTACGTTGCGATCGAGACCGGCTGCAACTTGCCCGGGCCGCGTCGGTAATAAAAGAAAAAAGAAAAAGGAGGAGGAGAACAGAGAGAGCACGGGCCGGGGACAGCAGGCCAGGTCAGCAGATGTACGTGACGCGAGTAATTAACTGTGCAAGTGGGGGCTCAACTTGCATGTCAGATCGCGTGATTAGCATTACACGGCTGGTTCCTCCGCTACCTCCTTTAATTCTTTTCCCCCCCTCTTGGCAACCAAGTTGGGGGCCGAGATGGATCATCCTTCTTCCACTTGCTTCTGGAACGGCCTCGACGGGCTATCGGCCGGACTGGACTGGACCTCTTCTTCCTCTTCTCGCTGGGGGAGGAAGTTTCCATCCCTTTTGTTTCTTTATTTTTTTTTGTTTTTGGTTTCGAGTATTGACAACGATTTAGTCAGATTTTGAGATGGTTGAAGCTTCATTCAAGCCATTTTAATATCATCTTACCTCTATCTTCGTGGTCGACCGGCCGGGCTATGTTCAGTTTCTACGCGATGCCGATTTGCTGCCACTAGCCAGCCAGCTGCAAGCCTGCAGCGGAGAGGAGAGAGAAGTACCTTCAGGGGCCATAAAAGAAAAAAAAAGATACTAGTACATACAGTACAGTACAGGTACAGTATATTACTGAGTAATCATACGGACGTGCTACACGATCCGTACCGCCATACATCCTCGTGTAGCGTGCAAGGTGCAACGAAGTCGTAAAACGCATCAGGTGATTAGCTAGATCAGATTCCAATTCGTGCGTTTCGATTGGCCGGTCGAGCCAGGTCGTCACCGGCCGACAGCTAGTATATCTGGGTATGCATGAATTACTGTGTGTGTATCAATACGTACACCATCTATTCATATACGGAGTATCCATCTATATATGCATGGCCGGCCATGGTCGTGTGCTTGTGGTCAGACCGAGTGATTGGACCAATCCACTTGGGTTATTTGTGTGGAGCTAATGTACATTTAACTGCGACTCGATCGTCTAGTTTCATCGAACACACGCTCTATATCCTGGCCGTCCTTGTCTTTTCACGCAATCGATGACTACATACACATACAGGACACGACGTTGCTGCTGTGCCAAGTGGTTTCTCTCCGGTCTCCAGACGCGATGCCTTATTCTCGAATCGAAACAGCATGGCGGCGATGCATGCATGGCGTGAGTGACTGCCGATCGAGACGACCAGAGAATGATCTGCAGGGGGAGTGTATCATTGGAACCATCTGCAGCCAGCAACAGTAAGTAGATAGTAAGCGATACATGTCGATTGTTTATTCCCCTCTTGCCAAAAGAGGGAACACTCATTATGTGTATAACTGTATATACAGTTTATACATAGTTCCATGCATTATTATCCTCATCGAATACAACATCGGGAACAATTTTTTCTGCGCTTTATCTGCGTATTAATATCGGTTGCTAGTTTCGGGGACAGAAATGCATATAGCATTTGCAAAGCACTGTGCTCGCTCTCTCGTTCGCAAAAGAAAAAGAAAAGAGAAGAGCACGCTATACTCTATCGAGGCATAGGCAAAATATCCACTTTCATCAGGAATTGTACGGATTAACGATGAGCCTCTGGCCTGGCGGCTACTTTGAATCCTATACCCAAATTAGCAAGTTAAGTATGAAAAAGTTCTCCAAAAAAACAAATCAAGAGCGGGTAGAAAAAGAAGATATAGAAAGTAGCTCCATCGTTTTAGAAATACAACAAACACATGATGAATATACACGTATATGAGAAACTATATATGGCGGCGGGTTGTGAGATTAACAAAGGCGCTATGAACACTGAAGAAATCAAGAAATAGTAGTATTGGTTGGTTGCTATATTGACGAGGCATTATTGTCGCCTATATACACTGAAGTAGACACGTAATGGTAAGACGTCAAATCTCAATTAAGGAGTGCTCGGTTGTGGGATGCTGCTAGTTCTCGTCATGTTAACACTGTAATTTTTTATACATTTTTATCCTAATCAGATTACATCGAGTTAATTATATAGTCGATGAATGTGACACACTCACGCTATGGCTCGATGAACGTGGAGCTAGGAGAGACCTGATGCCATGCAGTTGTTTTAGTTATCTCAGACTTGTGCCAAGTAGTTAATGCATTCACACAGCCCATCACCACCAAAACTAAGCTGGTCCATGCTAACTGATGATCAGGAATTCAGGATCAGCTGCTAGTTAAGGGGCGTCGCCCCGCGCAGGCGACACGGGCGGGCGACGCGCCGCCGCCTCCCACCCCACGCGGCGGAGAGGGCGCCTCCGGGGTGAGCACGGCCGGCGTGCGGCCAGCGACGGCGCGAGGAGGACGACCGGTGAGGGGACTGCGGCGACGGCGCGCGCAGGTTGCCGCGCACGTGGCCAGTGGAGGAGGCCCTGGGCGTGGCCGGCGGAGGGGTGGCCGGCGGTCGCGTGCGGCTGGCGGAGGCGCGAGGCGTGCGGCCGGCGGTGGTGCTCGGGCCAGCGAGGTGTGCGGCCGGTGTGGCGCCCGGCCGGCGGTGAAGGCCCTGGGCGCGAGGCGTGCAACCTGTGGAGGTCGTCCTGGGTGCAACACGGCCGACGAGGCGGCCCTGGCTGCAGGCTGCACGTTGGACGATGGCGGTGCGGGGCGACAGGGGAGTGACGGTGCTGCAGCATGGCTTGTGGGGTGCGGCGGAGGCGTTGCCCGGTTGAGGTGGTCGGGATGGTGGCGCTGTCTTCCTGCGCCGAGCGCGTGCAATAGGGATGAAGGCTCCGGGCGAAAGCCCTCGCCAGCTCCTGCTGGTGGATGACGGCGGCGTTTTCGGACGTCGCTTTCCCTCTTGAGGGCGTCATTACGGAGCCTCAATCCCGCTGCACGAGGTCTCTGGGTGAAAACCCTGTCTACTTTCTAGACGAGCGACGGCGGCGCCATTGGCGTCGTTCCCTCCCTGGAGGCGTTGTCTCTTGAGACCCGCTCGGTTGGCAGCATGGGCAGCCCGCCATCTTTGATGGCCTCGACTGGTGCTGGCAACTCCGTCGCGGGCAAGCGGAAGGGTGCGATGAAGTTGAGCTACGGTGATGGTCTTGTTTCTGGTAAAGTTCCTTGGAGGCGGGGCGGTCGTGCTCGCTTTCTCGACGGCAACATAAGGAACGAGTCCGGAGCATGGAGTTTGTGGCGGACGTGGCGAGGCCCCCGCGCACGAGAGAGGAGGCGTCCAACGGCGGGAGAGGCGAGGCCCCCGCGCGTTGTTTTGCTCGGACTCGGTGTTTTTCTTCCCGTCAAATAGGTCCCGCATTGTTGCAACGTCCATGAAGACATCCGCCTCCTTTGTTCCTTCACCAGAGGCGGACTACGTCGGAGTCTCGATGACTGCAAGGGTGCGGCTTGTAGGTGGGAGCTGCGGTTTTGTCTCTCTCTATGTCGTCTTCGTGTTTGCTATTGGCCGATGGGTAACGTGAGTGGTACCCCGTGTTGATGTCCCAATCCAACCAGGCAAGTACAGTTGTTTATTTTCTCTTTCTTTTTGTTTTCCTGTCTATGACCTTCCAGGGTCGTAGACTTGTATTTTTTCTGCTATATCAATGAAACACGCACCGTCTTATGCGGTTCGTTCAAAAAAAAGCTGCTAGTTAAGGTGGGCCCGATGCAGTCTTATTCTGCAGCCCAGATAGCTGTAGTGTGTTAAGCACCAGCTATTTCGATCTGGGGACTATATATATTTTCATGGTGATCAGTTTTGTATCATACTACTCCGTAGTACACTTATTAGTAAAGTAAATTAACGCGTCTTCGATCAGGCTTATGAATCTATCTGGCATGGCTGAGCTCGTCGTAGTCGATTATTAGCATATAAACTGTGTACACAGAGGGAGTATAGGCCTTCGCCGTGTTTTGTGCTTCTGATAACAATTAAATAGGGAAGCATCCCGTTCGATCGGCCACGTCTGATCGATTTGGCATGGGCGCAAGGCATAGTCGCGCTAGCCAAAACACGCAGATGACAAGATCCCATCTGCTTATCGAAAAGCAGCTTTAGTTTTTGAGAAGCGAAGAAATTTCGCCCAGGGTGAAGCAAAATAAATATGCTAATAATAAGTGGCTATATCTCTCTCTAACAACTCAACATCAACTCTCTGCAACTTGCAAAGATAGATAAACAAGGATGGACCATAGATCGGATGGATAGCTTCGTTGGGCGGTTGGAGGGACGAAAGGAAAGAGAACATCGACCAAAGCACCGCCAACTTGCCGGCAAGCTCGCGCTTCACGCCAAAAGCGGGGGCGCGTGCAATGCAACTACTGCAGCCGCAACTTGGATTCGGCTGCATGTGCATCGTCCTTGCGTTAATACAACCAGTAATAGGCTGATCAAAACAGTACAGGGGTTTTATATCAAAATGTTTTTAAGATATATAGCCACGTACGGAGCACGGAGTAAGCAACAAGAAAGTTAAAGGTTGTTTAAAACTATATCATCTCCAATGTGTAGTTTAATGGTGTGGTTTTATAGGCTCCAAATAAGGTTCAATTTTATAACTCATATCAAGAGTTATTTGGTATCCGCGTATATATTGTATTATCTAGATGAATATAGTTCCCTCTCCTTTTAATTTGATGACATCTTATGTATCATGCTAATAATTTAGAATGAAGTTCTTTATTGGGAGTGTAAGGAATTCCCTATTTGGAACCATTAAAGTTTTACTATAGTATAAGTTGAACTTCGATACCTATTCGACACTTCGTCCATTCCATCAATTAACTCACATGAACAGTACTCATGGTTTCTCTGTGCCTCTTCTCTTGACTAAAACGATTACCAAAATTCATAAAATGGTTTGCAATAATACAACTGATGGAGATGATAACTCGTTTTATATAATGATATGCATGTTGCATTTAAACTATTAAAACTGAAAGTCACCAAATTAACTAGGTTACTTTTGAAGATGGAAAAAAATATGACTACCCTCACCAATCCGGTTAGTCCGTTTAACACCCTAAATAAAATTTAGACTCAATTATTCCTCATACCGTTTGAGAATATATATCCAATCTACCCACTAATAAAGTTTATTCTTTTCATTTCTCCGCGCACAAGTTTGGTTTGAAGTTTCAAGTTGTGTGAGATAACTTATAACATGATGTGTTATATGTTAGGAAATTGTATGAAGAGTTTTCATAATTATGTTTCATGTGGTTTTCTAAAATTAGGATTAATTTTATATTAAAATTTGCTAAGCTATGAAAATAACCATGAAAATTTTGAACATTAACAACATGTTCTTTATTCGCTGTGGAATCTGGATCTGAAAAACAACTTGTATAGGGAGAAATAAAAATGACAAATCTCATTTTGGGGTAAATAGATCAATCAAGTTTAAATTCTTCGGTCAAAGAAAATCAAGTTTAAATTTTATTCATGGATTAAGTGGTCAAAGTGAATTGGAGAGGATAATAAAATGGACTTTTTTCTTTGGAAAATATTTGAATTTTTAGGGCATACAAATGCTTCCCAAAAACTGTATAAAAATACCTATAAATGCCTGTCGCTTTGTTTTCCCTTCTCTTTGTTTCTTCGTCGTCTTCCCCTGGCTAGTTGGCTGCTCCTGCGCAGTTAGGCCACTCGTTTGTTGCTGTTGCGCTCGGTGTCGACACAAGTAGCGTGCTCCTAGTAGTTGCCTCATCAGTCATCACCTAGACACCTATACTACTGTAATTTTTCCGTGTGACATGGGCAGGCAGGCAGCTAGCAGCCAGACCTAGTCCTAGTCCATGACTCCATGCCTCTTCTTCGGGCGAGGATCTCTGTGGCGAGGCAATGCGCACGTAGCCCTGGTGTTGCGCCACCGGCGGCCAGCTGCGTGCGTGCGGCTGTGCGGTGGTCGCTGGTGCACGCCACTAGTGGCGCCGTGGATGGACAAGCTAATCCAACTGCGGCTGCGTGTGTGTGTACTGTATAGTGTACCCTGTAGCCTGGGGGCGGCGGTTGGCCGTGATCAGCTTCGGCTTTGACACTTGCGGGCGCCCATACATTGGGGGCGCTACACGTCCAGATCTCTGCGGCGATTTTCGTGCAAGTGTCTTGACTTGAAGGAGGATGCTACTACCATACTAGGAGTACTATTCTCATCTGTTTGTCTCGCACGGTGGCGGCATGTGTGAACCCAGCGCGGCCGGCCGACATGCATGCATATGGCCCGTCTGCCGACGCCAGCCTGCTGCAAATGGATCGGGTGCTTGTTCCATTCCCAAGATCTGTCCGACGGCGATCAAGTTTCTCTCCCGATCGCCGACCACGTTGCGGCGATTCTTTTCGACTTTTCTTCCTCTCCTGTCTCCTCCTCCGCACGGCACATGACAAAATTTTGCCGGCCAGCCAGACCGCGGCCGCGCGACGCGAGCACACGGCACGGGCCGGCCACCGCATGGGCACGGCGGCGTGCGCCGGGCAGCAGCGGCCGCGGCGGCGCGCGTGGCTCGGCGCGTCTCGGTCGCGGGATTCTTTATTAGCCCGCGCGCGCAGATCGCAATGGCAAGTGGCGGGGCGCGCGCGCGGGCGACGTGTCCCTCACTACGGCCGGGTCGCGCTCGCCGTCGTCTCGATCGGTAGATCCATGTTGGCAACTGGGAGCAGTCTGATGGGTACGCAGCTATAATGAAACTGCATTTTCCATCCTTTTGACCGCATCTGGCTGGTGTTACGTGTGGCTTGGGCGGACCTTGTACCGATCGATATCTTTGGCCTCTCTTTTCTTCTTGCTTAGCCCCGAAGGTGACTGCAGAGCTATGACTTATCTATGATACGTACGTACTGCTGCTTGATACGAGAGTCGCGAGCGTTACGCCTTTCTCCGTTCCGAGTCACCAGCACGCCGGCAAACTGCTGTGGAGCAGAGTACAGCGTGGAAACGTACGTACGTCGTACACTAGTACAATAGTATCGTACCTGACGGCTAAACTACTGCCGTACACTAGGTAGAAGTAGAACGTGCAACGATATGATACTATGTGTCATGGAACATACCAACACACACACAGTCCAAGTAGATAGGCATTCCAGATCCTGCGTTCTAATTCGACGCCGACAGAGCTAGGGTATCTTGCATGATCTTGATGGTCAAGGCCGTGGTCATCAGCAGAGTGATGATTAACCACATCCACTTGGGGTTTATAATCAGCTGGTGCCATGCATTTATATTACTGAGTGTTGATCCTCTGTCTCGTCTGTTAGTTTCATCGAACATGCCCCGAAAACCAGCTTGGTTCAAAGTGTCTTTTCGTCATTAGCTGGCTAATAAAGCTGTTAAGTTGGTGTCTTCGTACACCGGCCGGACGTAACGATGGCGCCGTGCCAAGCTCGGATGGATGGATGATATATCAGTGTCTGTCGATACCCGATAGGATAAGCTCTGATCTTCGATCATATATATATGTATAAATCCTTCCCTTGTTGCGGCAACATGGCGATGCTGACGGATAATAATCGGTGACCAGACGAGCATCAGCAGGACTCTGTCGAATAATCGCCAAGCCTGTGCGCATACTCTCTGCAGTGTTCGCCGCCTAGCCATTGGTAACGCACATGCACGCACGATTCGATCAATCCATCCAAATGCAAGAAAGCTCTCACAAGTGTACACGAAGTGACCCGTGACTGTGTTTAATCGCAACTGTAGGCGACATTAGGCATTAGCTATGAGGTAACAAAGCGATTGCTCCTTTCAGAGCCACACCTTTCCGATGAACAAAATGGCGAAGAACAGTACGGTCACATCGTCATGTTATTTTTTTTTAATGGCATTGGCAAAATATCCGGCCCCCCATTCGATCCAAATTGGTTGGGCCTCCGGCCGGCTACTTTGAATCCTATACCAAAGTTGGCAACACGTTACTCGGGGAAAACTTATCTGGAAATTTAAATATGGAAAAGAATAAAAAGCGTCACTGGATGCTAGCTAGGCGCCTAGACTAGACTAACCCCTGCTGTTTATCCCAAATTTATTCCGAATCAAAAAGGCTGATGGTGACAAAACCTATATATCCTGTAATTTGTTTTATCTCGACTTGTTATGAATTTTTCCTAGTAGGGACTTTTTTGGATTTAAGTACACTATTCATTGGCCCACGAAAGTTGATGGTATGCTAATTAAGGTGGGCCAATACCCATTCTTTATTTTGTAGACGTACTGACTATAGTCCGCTAATAAGCAACCAGCTAATCTTGGGGTAATTCTAAAAAAAAAGGCTAATCTTGGGGGTTTCTCAAAAAAATCATGGTGATTTTTGTTTTGTAGTATACCTAGTTAAGTAAATTAACCCCATGAAAAAGTTGAGTAAATCAACGCCTGATATGTTTTTTCATCGGCTGTCATGGTAGGACCATTATGATCGACAAAAGTTAACAAATTCACATCGATCAGAAGTAAGCCTTTGCCGTTTGTTAAATTTTTCGGTGCTGCCTGTTTTTTTTTGTGAGCACATTCTTGGGTTCTTTTCAGCGCTTGTTGTCTTTGGTTGGCATTAATGCTAAGGAGTAATGTGCAATTTTGTTTGCAATAATTGTGATAAATTTATTTAAACTTGTTTAATTTCAGTATGCCAAAAATATTTGATAAACACCCTCATTCGTAAAAAAAACTTATTTAATCACATTGCCTAGTCAAATGTGTTGGGGAAAAATTTATTCCACTAAACATCATCGTTGCAAAACCGTCTAAAAAGCACCCCATAACTCCCAAAGATTACAGATAGCTATAGTCCCTAGCTTGTCTATATGAACTGTTTGAAGTAAATTATACTCACCACACAACAAATTGTATACATTGTTGTATCAATTTAGTCCAACAAGTAGTAAAATAGGCAAACAAATATACATGCTTGTCAATATATAATCATAAAAATTGTTGTATGGTAGGCGTGCAATTTATTTTTATTTGGGTCTTGGGACTCGATTTTTTTCACGAAACAAGGTGGTTAAGTAAAGCGAAATGGTAGATAATCTTCAACATGCATCCTGCAACTTGCCTAGATGGCTAGATAACACAACGACGAATGGCTTCGATCCTCGGAGAGAAGACGCCGCTAGCCACTTGCTTGCTCGTCGCCAAAAGCAGCGAGGAGAGCAAGTGCAACGGCAACTTGGGCTGCTCCTATTTCTAACTTCGCAGTATATACTATATACCGTTCGGACGGACAGGTAGTGTAGCTCTAACTAATGCACCCTTTTTGCCCCATTTTGCTTCGTCGTCCCCTTCAATTCTACGCTATATCTCGCTCGGGCCACTCTTTCGCCGCACTCGTTCGGCGTCGGCACCAGTTGCTCGCCGGTGTGAGTGTGTGACATCACATGTGTGCAGCGCAAGTCCCCTTTTGTGGCGCGCGTCTCTGTGGCGGGGCCTTGCACACGTACCCTCGATGTGCAGAGACGTGTGGGCGCGCGGGTCAGCGGCCCACGGCCGTGCGGTGGCCGATCGTGCACGAGCGGCGCCGTGAATGGGCAAGTTACGGTAGACACACTAGATAGGGTTGGCCTTGCGAGTTGTGATCAGCTTGAATTGAGTTCTTGTGAAACCGCCGTGCATGGAGTGGCAGCGGTCGGCCTCGCCCGTACGCCGCCGCTGGCCGGGAGTTTTTTTTTCCTCCGCATGACGCGCGCAAAGTGCGCGGCAGGCAACTGGTTTGCATTTGGTGCGGGCCGCCGTCGTACCCCACAACCACGCCGCCCGCGCGTGGGCGTCTCGTGGGCTGATGTTACGCGGGCCGTGGTCCAAGTCCGCCCAGTCTTGGCGCGCGGTCGCGTTCGCGATCGCACGGCCGCGCACGCCTGATCGTCGTCGTCTCGGTCCGAGTTGGCAAATGGCGCGCGGTCGTTGAATGGTGGGAGCGCAAGCGCAACTGTGCCTTTCGTTCCGGCTTTTTGACCGCATCTTGTGTTGGCTGTGGCTGCGGAGTGCGGGCCGTGTACAGCTCGATTTTTTCTGTGGTCTTTTTCAGCTGATGAAGTGGTTGCAGTTGCATCTAGGGGTGGTAACGGATCATAGCCCGTTTGTTCGTTCACAATCTAACTTGGTCCTAACAAAATTTAGCTCAAAAACTAGTATTATTTATGCCCGGTCCTAATCCGGTCCGATCCTTAAAATTTCTAGTACAAAAGTGAGGGCCTTTACCACCCCTAGTTGCATCTGCTCACGAGCGAATTGTAGCAGACCGGTCCTTTTCCGCTACAAGCTCCCTAGCTAGCTTGACTCTGAAGCTCACTCCATAGCTTGGCCATGGTCGGAAGCTCACTCCCTCGCTAGCATAGGGACTGGCTCGGCCGCTCGGGGCTGGGGAGTTCTCCTCTGGCCTGGCCGGACTCTGTTCCTTACAATGTACTGCAAACTTTATAGTGACTGCCAATTTGAGGTCAGCCGAAGTTATTGGCCATCGATCTATTCCATGCAAGCTCAAAAAATTTGAAATTTTTCACATTGGAATCAAATTGAACTAAGTTTAGGTTCGATTTGCGCCTGGTGAGTGCTAATCCCTCCGTCCCACACTATAATCATTTATTGACTTTCAGACATCACGTTTGACCATCCGTCTTATTCAAAAAAATTTATAAAAATATAAAACAAATAAGTTACACTTGAAGTATACCTAATGATAAACCAAGTCATACCAAAATAAATAATATATTCACAAAAGTTTTGAATAAGACGGATGGTCAAACGTGGTACACGAAAATCGAAAAATGCTTATATTGTGGGACGGAGGGAGCACTACTTTTTTTTCATCATCTTCTTCTGGACGTACTAGTTAGCGGAAATATTGACTCAACCTAAACAATTACTAAAACTGCGAAATAGGCTGTGTTTAGTTCCACAAATTTCTCAAAAATTCTCTCTCCAAACTTTACTATTCATCTATCACATCAAATCACATCAAATCTCTCTCATCATGCATGGAGCGCTAAACGTGGGTAAATAAAAAACTAATTACATGGTTTTGATGTACACGACGAGACGAATCTTTTGAGCCTAGTTAGGTCATGGTAGAACAATGCTTACCACAAATAAACGAAAAATGCTACAGTACACTACAGTATTCGATGCGCCATTTTCACCAAACTTTCTCTTCCTATTTTTGAAACTAAACACACAAACTGGCTGTTACGTACCGACAAATGCGTTCTAAAAGAATGAGCTGCTCATTTTACGAAGACAAATGCGGAATGGATTCCAACTGAGACAATGCGTTCTATTAGCCCAGTTAACTTTCATTACATAGCCCGGCTAAAACCCAACAAGTAAGCCCAATAAGTAGCCAAGCCTAACTTTCTGTAAAGGAAAAAGTCCATTTCACAACCCTCAACCAAAAAACCAGCTATTGAATACCCACGAACTTTTCAAACCGGACATTTAACCCCCCTCGACGGATTCATGGGCTGTTTTGGGTGGTTTTAGCTGATGTGGCGTTGGGTCCCACATGTCAGGCCGCACTCGAGCCAGGTCACCACCGAGGCCGCGCCGCCGGTTTCCACACCACGATGAGGCACGCCGCCGACCGCGGGGCCGCTATGGAGGAGGGGCAAGCGGCGCGTGGAGGAGGCGCCGTAGGCGTGGAGCAGGGAGCTCCGCCAACGCCCTGGAACCCACCGTTGCCAGGGAGCCGGCCGTCGTCGCAAGCCGCCGTCTCTGAGAGCTCGTCGCTGCGTGTCCCACGGAGCTGCCGGAAGATCCCGTTGCCGTCGAGGCCTAGGAGGACAGGAGGGAGCCCGGCGAAGCCTGGACGGTGAAGGTGATCGAGGACCTACGCGCGTTGAGCGGATCCAGCCTGCGTCTGCTGCTCCTCGACGGCGCCGCCTCCACCAACGCCTTTGCTCTGCGAGACCCAGCCGCGCTCAAGCCCATCCTCAGCCGCTGCCCCCGAGCCCGTCGAGGGCTGCCGGAGAAGCCGAGGGAGGCCGCCGCCAGTCGCCTCAAGGTGCCCCGCCGCCTCGGAGCTCCG